>JAMQGT020000290.1:0-272731 GCA_024447675.2 Pterophyllum scalare | reverse complement strand
ATGTCCTCTACTGGTAGGATTACCGTATTGCTGCGATGCCTTGAGAGTCAGATGGCGGTCGCGATAGTTTGAACCGATGTCCCAAAAGGGGAGGAGAACAACTCAATCGTAAGACACCCCGATTCTCCGGTCTGGAGGCGGGCGAGGCTGCAGCTTTGCGGCAGTTTTGGCCAGAGGAGGAAAGAAGTCATGTTGTCAGACCTCAGTGTCAGCTCGCGTCATAACCAGAGCCTGGGGGACAAATTAGAAGTGTGTTTCGAGAAATGTGTCAAAAGTGTTCTCGGTCCACATCACAGCAGAGGAATCGTGCAAAGAGAGACCTAAACCAAAGTCAAACGCCAAGGGGAGTCAGAGGAGGGACTCACCTATGATTTATTTAAATCAAAATGGCTCCAAACTATGAATAATTACATGTTGGTGCATTCATGTGTAGTCTCTTAATGTAATTATTCATGTAGAGCTCAGCTGGCAGGTCAAGACAGACTGTAAACACCTCATGGAAAAGCATGAATCGCTGTTATTGCGCAAACAGGGCAAGAAAGGTCAAAGGTTTAGTACATTGGTGCAAGTTGAGATCAGCTTTTTTCAAGCCGTTTTCTGCATTGGCTAATATTTTCACGTGATTGTGGTTTGTAATTAGGCTGAGCCTTAGGTTATATACTCCAAATACGTGGACTTCACATTTATTGCGATGAAAGAAAACTGGAGAAAAAACTCACAGAGAAGTGGAGCTCATTCTGTCGACCCTCAGAGGTAAAGTTCAGTCTTTATTCTGATCCCATGCAGGTAAGAGAAGTTGCAGCTTAACATCCAAACAAATGTATAAATACAGAATATCAAAACACGATAAATAGATTTTAAAATACCCACATTCAGACACTAAACAGAATACTCTTCTTATTCTTATTCTTCTTCGGGCTGTTCGCTTCAGGGGTCGCCACAGGGACTCATTTACCTCCATCTCACCCTGCCCCTAGCATCCTCCTCTGCATGTCCTCCTTCTCCACATCCGTGAATCTTTCTGTGGTCTTCCTCTTTCCTCCTGCCTGGCAGCTCCATCTTCAACATCCTTCATCCAGTATATCCACCATCCCCCGTCTGCGCATCTCCAAACCATCTCAGTCTCGCCTCTCTGACTTTGTCTCCAAACTGCTCAACCAGATTCGTCCTCATTTGAGGATGTACTCAAATCTAATCCCGTCCTTCCTGGTCAATCCCAGTGAAAACCTTAACATCTTCAGGTCTCCCACCTTAAGCTCGGCCTCGTGTCTTTTTATTAACGCCACCATCTCCAAGCTATGCGTCACAGTAGCTCTCAGTACTATCTTGTAAATCTTCCCTTTCACTCTTGCTGCTGTCCTGATGCCACCCTCTCCATTTATCTGGGCTTGGGACCAGCACTAGGAGCACCGCTCGTCAAGCAGTCAGAGATCACACTTTTATCCCTGCCAATCGGTAGTTGTCAGGGGGTCACTGACCGGTCTCTGTGCCTGTGTGGCTGAGGCCTAAGAATTAAAACTAGTGACTGAAACCATGCAAAGTTTAAAAAGAGGTAACTGAGGTCATAGGGTAAGGAAACCATAGTTGTTTTCTTTTTCATAGTCATCTATACAGCTGGACTTCAGTGTGCAGCCAAAGAAATCGCTACCTACTGGTCAGTAGAAAGGTTTACAAGCATAGGCAATTCTACATAAATACTGTCTGTTGTAATAGCTAGAAGCATTTTTATCACTTCAAGTCATCTGAAACATGACATTAGATTAATTCCGGTTCATATTTTGAATGTTGAAAGCTAAAAAAATGCTTTAACATAAAGTAAAATAAGCTTTAAAATGGACGTGGTTTGCCCTGACAGCAGCTGCAGGGGAGAAGAGTCTCCCTGTCCTTGATGAAAATAGGGCACAAGACATTAATTTCTTATGAAATAATCTAGATTGTGTTTGTCGGATCTGCTCAGATTAAAAAAACAAACAAAATAAAACAAACAACAAAAAAGAAAACCACTTTCTGCCTCAGCCCAGCGGCCTTTCCGCCACATCCTCATCCAGCGCCCCGCACCACAGAGCGTTCAGTAGTAATTAGTGTCTTCAATATGTTTAACCATCCCACATACCTGTTTAATCAAACCATTTTCTGGGCATGTATTCAACCTTCAAAGGCAGCGTTTGAAAAGGACTCGGGAAACACAAAAGCGACTCGTCTCTGAAGCTCCTTTTGATCTAGATCATTAACGTTTTGGAATCAGAAGTTGACATAAGGCCCGGTTTTGTTGCCGCACTCCTGGATCCGTTTCTGTGCGGTGGAAGTTGAAGATGTTTGGAAAATTGCTCCGATTATAGTGTTCATGTGCCATTTGATACCGGTTCCAAGAACAAGGGGAGCCGCAGCCAAACCAGACTACACCAATAAGAGCTGGCGGAACTGGCCATCCTTTCATAGACCACATGAGTACTCTTTACCGAGTGGACACATTTTATTATCATGGTAATCGACTTTGTAATTCCGGTGCGAGCAGCCCCACCCTGCTCCATTTACAACTGAGAGATCTCAACACCGATTAAAGCAAAGTGCATCAAGGAACAATAGTTTACTAGGAAGGACAAATGAAGTGGAGTGACTGTTTTTAAAGGCTACAAGTTCATCAACAACTTCACATTTCAGGGATCTAAAGGGTCAGTTCAGCTCATTTGAGTTTAAGTAAGCCTTTAACTACACAGAAAATCTTTCTAGCTTTGGTTGTGTGCATCAAAGACCAATTCCATGGTGGAAGTTGTTGCATCGAGGGATGCATTCAAAGCTGATGGGAGTTCTTCATCGCTCTCCAGTGTGGGAGCATCAAATGACGACACAATGCGTTCTTGGACTTCGCGAACAGACAGGGACGGGCCTCCCTCCATCTCCTTTAAAAACGAGCCTGTCCTCGTCCAACCCCTTTTCAGACAAAAGCGCCCTCATCATCACATCATCACGGACTCTCCCACTCTCTCTCTCTCTCTCTCTCTCTCTCTCTCCCTGAGCATCGAAGTGGCGACGCCTGCACCCGCGGGCAACGTTTCTAAAGAATCACAAGAAATTCATTTCCTCCCTGGATGGAAAATAACAAAGGCATTCCTCATGACAGGCCTCTCTTCCTGTCATCTGCCGGCCACAAGTCCAGTGAGCTATTATTAGACACCCCACCACCACCTCTTCTTCCCTTCTTTATCACAACCAGACTGCATAACTCTCATCAGGTGATTTGATTAACAAATTACAGACAGGCAGGAAGTCTGAGAATTTAGGCAAAGGTAAAAAAAACAGATCGGGTGCAGTCAGAGTGTTTTTCTGGGGGTGGGGGTGGGATTTTGTAGAAGTATACACCATTAAATATTCAGTTTGATTACTCTTTACTCAGTAGCACATTTCTGACCTAGTTCAGAGTAATTAGGTTTACACTGTTCAGCCACTTTAGTAAACAGAGATATTTTTCCTGGTGAGATAACTTCGCAGCAGCTCTTGGTATCGTGGTGCACAGTCCCAGCAGGGATTATCTTCGATCTGAAGGAGATACCTATCTGCTGTGTTGATATTCCAGTTTTAATGTGAGCAGTCTGTCCCACCAGAGGAGCGCAGAGAGAGCCCGCTGGAGGGAGATTTTTGCAGCGTCTTCACTCTGCATAAACTTTGTGTGGTGGAGCAGGTGTTAATTTCACCTCTTTGACTTAGTTATACCATCACAAAAACCTAAATGTCAAGTATTAATTAGGCACTTTATTATGCTCCCTTGTGCATTATCTGTTGTTGGCTGGTTTCAGAGTTTGTCAGCGCACTGAATGGCATTTATTAGTTGGTTTTGGGGGCACCCTCCTCTATCTTCTGGCAGGCTCAGTAGGCTGTTAATATCCATTATACTTAGTAGAGGTTTTTAGACACGTGTTTTGGACAATAATGGGTGAATAAGGTTGGAAGTGAGTGTCATAAACTGTGGTTCCTCTCGTAGCCACTTGAGCCTGGCTCCAAAGGTGAGTCAAACAGTAGACGTTCCTGTTAAAACGTCCGACTTCACAGCAGAAATAAAAAATGTTCGCAGCCTTTATGGATCGTTTTCCTCATGGGAACTCCAGGGTTGCTGATAAAAATAACCCCAAAAAACTCCTTCACTTGGACACAGAAGTTGGGGCAGATTGATATCTACTAGGCCTCAAGTCTACTAATTGGAGTCCCTGAGCTGGACCTCTGCACCAGGTTTGAGGTGTTAGGACAAACTAACATGGCTGTGGTCGAAAAGACAGTGATTTGGACCTTGTTCAAGGTTCTCACATGTAGTAAACAGCAGGCGATAGTCTGCTCCAGAAGCATTTGCACTTCTTGAAATACTTGCTTTGGATTAGAGGTTTTTTGTATTGAGTCTGTCTCTCTCCCCTCAGCCCCAACCGGTCGCAGCGGATGACTTCCCCTCCCTGAGCCTGGTATCTGCTGGAGGTTTCTTCCTGTTAAAAGGGAGTTTTTCCTTCCCACCATCGCCAAGTGCTTGCTCATAGGGGGTCTTTTTGACTGTTGGGTTTTCTCTGTGTTATTGTAGGGTCTTTACCCACAATACAAAGCGCCTTGAGGCAACTGTTTGTTGTGATTTGGCGCTATATAAATAAAATTGAATTAAATTGAATTTTTTTTAGTAACTGATTGCAAATATTTCAGTCCACCAAAGAACAGGCAACCCCCTCAAGCTCTGGCAAACGTTTTTGGCAATTACACAGGCCACCTGGTGGGAGGCAACCTGTCTCCAAACATTAACAGTGCAACTCAAACTGAGTGCAATCTCTATCAGACAGATCGCCAAAAGTTTTGGCCATCTAATTTATGGATGTAGACAGACTGCCAAAACGTTGGAATCATACTGAGTCATTCTGCACTCGTCTGCAACGCTTCTCTAAGCAATAGTGAACTCGACTCAGCTGGTTGCCAACTGGTTGTATAGGTTATACTCCTATATAAAAGCAAGATTTCCAAGCATCTACGTGATTTTGCAGTTTAATTGCTGTCCTGCAGCAACTACACCACTAAATTTCTGTTTCAAATGTATGAATTTTTGTTTATGCAGATGGCAACAGATTTTCACCATTTATCACACTTAATTGCCATACTATCACAAACAGATTGCGTGTAATTGCCATTTAAAAGGCAACTAGATCGCAAATTCATGGCAACAATTTTGGTTGCATTGTAATCTACAAACACTGTTTTCCCTAGCGTTCCTAGCATTAGGGGCACTTGAGCAACACTAGCCATGTTGATGCCCACAGGTCAATTTCTTGCACTGTTTCACTGTGCACATAATCCAACATCACACAGACTTTGTACTAGGGAGCTGGCAGGTTAAAGACAGTCCAATCAGACTGCATTTGCAATGTATGAAAATTGCTACGCAGGAACAAAAAAGAACAGATTATGTGGTGTTGCAGTCACATGTCCGTTGGTAAATGTAGCAGTAAGGCAGATGTGCTTTATGATGCAGAAGGGTGCATTTTCATCCAACCTGTGAGCTTTTCCTACTCCTGACAGAATGCTTTAGGTACTGAAACCAAACCAAAAAGATTGTGAAGATGGCAGAAACATGGTAACACAGTTGTGTACACAGTACAGAATTGGGTGGATTCCTTCACAATTCCAGCCTCTAAATGCAGATTTGATAACAGTCATTCGGTGGGCTGATAACTTTCAGTCTCACTTGATAGTTGCCTGTAGTGATATCTAACCCTGCAGAGTTATAACAGTGAAAAGTGTGGTTTATTCCCAGAAACAAGGGCATGTTGTTGGCTTTTTAAAGCATTGCTTCTGTCGCTAACAGCAGTTTCACATTATATTACAGGAAATTGTGGCCTTCTTAAAATGTAATTTAGGTGAAACAACCTTTTCACCAGTTAAATCAAAGCCAATTAAGGAAATCTGATTGACTGCATGATCCAATATGTTTGTGTCCAAAAAGGTTCAGGGAGGGCAAACAGAAATTTAGTATTCATATCCAAATGTGAAATTAACCAAGCTCACCAGAGTGTGTGCTCTAATTTAAAGTCTTGCTCTCGATAAACGACAAATCCAATCTGACTTTTTCAGGAAAATGAGTATTTTGTCTCTTTTTTTCTTTTTTGCAGACATGACACGCTTCCACCTCGTTCTTCCCCGTGTAAACACACATGAACGTGAGAGAATATGTGCTGCAAAACACTGCGGTGCACCCGTCACCCTTCAGACACATAGACAGTTGGGTCCATCACAACAGTCAATCGTGCACTAATATCTCGGGGCATCAGCAGCTATTCCAGAAGCAGAACTAACAAGTTAAGCCCAAACATTGGGTTTGCATGGCAGTGGAGTGGGGTGGTTAATGAATGTGTGTGTGTGTTTGTGGCAGTAGGGTCGGGGGGGGGCATGCATACATCAAACAGAGACGGTTGGTCAATATTGGGGTATGGAGAATCAACGCGCTTTTTTAAAGGAGAGGCTTATGCTCAAACATCACAGTGCCAGTTGCCGAGCCTGAGCATTTCCTGAGGCCCGGATCGCCATTTCTCATTTGTTGCATTAGCAGGAAAGACGGCGTACAAATAAAATTTCCCTGAGCGAAAAGGAGGTGTTGGGGGTAAGGGGGGTATCTTTGCATACAAAACAAGGCTGTGTGTAATTTTCAACGGGGGCCAAGAGGGGAAATGAAAGCAAACGAGCAAGAGGGGAGAAATATTCACCTTCATCGGCAGACGAAGTCGGGAGACGACGTTTAGGAAGTGATTTTAAGACACAAACAGTTTTCTTGGCCAAAAGTAGACATGAGAAACCTTTGCTGAATAATTTTAATCTGAAGCACTTTTCTTTGCTTGATTTGACTTAATTTGATCAAAGTTCTTTTTATCACAATTTACGAACTGAACAGGTCTCATTGGCAGGGATGTGTGTCTGTGTCTGTGTGTTGGGGGGAGCTTATTTCCATAGGAGGGGAGTAGTCGCAACCACCGATTGCTGGGGACAATTCAATCACCCTGACCATTTTGTGAGTCATTGCTGGAGGCTGTAGCGAATGCTTTGACTGCTAGCAGATTACGGTGGTCGCCTCTAGTTGTACTTGTCTGGGCTCACAGTAGTGAAACTGTGAAAAGCGCGGTGCAATCCAGAAAAGGCAATTTTGTTCAAAATAAAAGTTGCACCTTTTAAAATTAGTTGGTTACAGCGAACGTCCTCTGTTTCCAGTTTGCGCTACACTTTATACATTTTCACTACCACTTGGTGAGAGTTTGCAGACATGATGCCATCTTTTATGCAATCTACAGGCAACTGCGGCAATCTGCTAGCAACCAAAGCAATCACAGGGACGTTTTCGGTGCAGAACCCTCTTTGCAACCAATATCACCGTTGCTGGTTGACAGCCAGCAACCGTTGTCCAACCAGTCGGGAAACTTGGTCTTAGGCATTTTTTACCAGAATGAAGATGGTCTGTAGACTGATTTGGAGTTGTTTTCATAGTTGACTGATGAAAGTAGAGTCTGACCAAGTTAACTGGGAAGCTTTGAATGCTAAGTTATAAAATTTGGCATAATGGCATAATCAGAATCTAGAGTCACCACTGGATGACATATTACTGTCTTTGTGTTTTCGTGCATTCATTGTATGGGTGGCACAGTGGTTAGCACTGTTACCTCACAGCACAAAGGTCGTGGGTTCAGATCTGGTCCTTTTATATGGAGTGCATGTTCTCCTCATGTCTGAGTGGGTTCTCTTTGGGTACTGGGACTTCCTCCCTTTTTCCTCCCTCTTAGGACAAGGTTGATTCTCTATTAATAGATATACTTCCTGCTAAAGACAAAGATAGATCAGAAAATAACTGTTAAAAGACATTCAGTTTTTAAACTACATTTTTTCTGTTTCTTTTCATAATGTTTAATGGAAAACTTAAAACCAATCTACCAAATATATTTATTGTCACTGCAGTACCTTCATGGCACACCAGGGGGCCCAAACCTTGGGAATCGTGGGTTTTGGTACTTTAGGTATATTCTGATGCTAAAACTTTATTTCAGTTAAGTAGGATTGTGAGTCTAAATACTTGGGTCACCACAGTCATGATTACAGAGCAGTTTTCCTCCCCCACCTTGTTCTTTGCCCCCCCCCAACCCCTCTTTGTGCCACCTGATGTAAAAAATCCTGGAGTCGCCACTGCTCATAATTAATTCAGGAATGCACACATCAGTAGGTGCCATTCAGTTTCAAACAGAAGAATAAAATGCCTCATCCAATCATCTCTCCCTCTGAAACAGACTCTGCTTTAACTCACACTTCATTTTTAGAAGCCCAGTTGAGCTTTATTGGCCATTCCCAGAAGCGCAAATGCACACAAACAGCCATGTCTCCTTGAAATATTAGGACTCTGCACTGATTGCCACCACCTGCGTTATTACAAAGACTACCAAACAGATGCGGGAGAGTGATGTAGGTGCAGAAGTCACAGCTGAGACGTGGCATGAAACCTGGCAAAATGCTAAAAGAATCTGTTTGAGCAGCGGCACAGAGAAATATTTCTGCACCGACGACACACAGTCGCAGACATGAAAATGCGTCTCTCACCGTCTCTGTGTAAGATGACAGAAGGGACCCGCGAGCGCCGCGCGAGGTCCGGCCACTAAAAAGCACACTGCTGTGCAAATACAGTGTGAGATGTGCAGTGTTTTTGAGCTTCTGCTCTCAGATCTCCTCTTGAGAAAAGGTACAAGGTGTGTCTCACTTTTAAACGAAGGCTGACACAAGACAAAACAAACATTTTGCTGTTGTGTTTTTAGACGTGGTTACACTGAGGTATGATCATTGCGGTCATGTTGTGTGTTCCAGTCTTGGGTCTGAACCATAGACTGTATGTAAAAGACGGACACAGCCGTCGTTATGTCACCCATTGGGTTTTGCAGCCTCAAATTGGGCATTTTGGTTTCCACTGTCTTGTTTTGGAGCCAAAAAGTGACCGTATGTGGACGGGACGAGGGAGTCCTAAGTTATCAGCTTGCTCTCAGACATGCTGGGCCTGTGTCATTGCTGTGCACACCAGGGAACCTAAATGCATGGCCTCGCAACATCGTGAGGCGACGCTTTTTTTCTTACACCTATGTAATTATTCAGTAATGGCAAAGTTGGATGTTGACTCACTCATGTGGATTGAGCTGTTAATGGTGATGTAATGTCATAATGTAACCTGCAATAATATTTTTTTAATCCAATTTTAATAGTGATTCATGGATTTCAAATAAAGTTATGGCTCTCTCCCTATCATTTAGGCAGGGACTTCTAAACAGATAGGAGCTGGCTACTGACTGGCAAGATTCACCTAATAATGCCAAATTTAAGCCTCGCTACACTTTATATTTGGAAGTTAGTTTCTTGAGACAAAGCTGCATCTTGTAGCAGGCTGTAAACCTGTTTAATTCTGCCATAAAGTCCAACATTTTAACACGGGAGTCGATGGAGACTGACTCGTTTTTGGAGGCAGCCTCAGGTGGACACTTGGAGATGTGGTTTTTGACACTTTGCTCCTTTTTTTCGGCCCCTTGGGTTGCTGTTTAAAATGCCCTTAAAATTTGAACTAACATTTTAAAAGGAATTCTGTTGATGTAACACTGAAGTAAAACTGGAGTTTTTCAGATGTCTATGTTACATTCACCAAACCTTTTATGGCTTTCCTACATATAGATTACATGTAACCTACACCAGGTGCTTGCAAACATTAGATTGGGACTCATTCGAGTTGTTTAACATGGCATGATTTCCCTCATAGCAAGCACAGAAACAGATCAAAATGCAAAGCGAATTGTCTTCAAAGAAAGTGTGGTTTTGGTTATTTGCAGATCAAACGCGAGCCTGATTAAACACGTGGAGTAGGTAGGACTTGTTTCATGAGGAAATAAAGTCATTCAGCTGCTCTTGAAGCTGATGATTCTGACGTGACTCACAAGCAAACAGTGCATTTTTCTGCTAATTTTGTTCATTTGTCTTCTTCCTTCTCTGGGCATTCCTCTTTGAGTGTTTTCCACCTTTCCACCCTCAAATGAAAACAGCATGAAATCCTGCACAGCTCGCAGCCACAACCTGTGGCGAGGTGACAAAGTTATGAGTGCAGCACCCAAAAGTTTGGCAACCACCTGGTTACGCGCCCGCCAAAGTTCAGCCGAGTTTAGGCGGCTATCCTCGAGTGTATCTGCATCTTTTGACCTGCAAGCCATCAAAGCCCCAGCATGCAACACACCGGTGCTCTTGTCCCGTGCCTTCTCCTCCTCTTTAACTCACCTTGCAGTCGGCTTTGGACACACAAAGGAGGCGAAAGGCGATTTCTCGCTGTGGATCCACGCTGCTTGGAGCTCCACTGCCCGTCTGAAAGGCAGCACACTGCCATGAGTGAAACACTCTCCCTCCACCTCTCCCTCTTGTCGTGCCAAATTGTGTTTTACAGCATCTGTTCATTATAGATGGCCAACATGATGGATATGGTCATAATATTAATGTAAGACTGACACAGCAGAGACATGAATCATGGCTGACTTTATTTCAAAGCCACCGTTTCATTGGCCCACCACTAAAAAGTGATATATAAATGTCAGCGAATGGCAGCCGTAAAGCATTATGAAGTACATTTGATGGTGCATTTTCACCGTTATCAACCCGCTGTTATTTACTAATGTGTCTTCTTCATGTGACAGCCACTGTGTAGGCGTCATTTAGCGCTTATGTACTTAAAGAGACTCTACCTTTTGTCTTCCTCAGGTGCTGGCTCAGGAGGGAGGCGATGGAAAGGTGAGCAGAGACAGGAAAAGGATGCTCTCATATGCAGTGCTGGCCTTTGGCTACGGAAGTCAGGGGTGGCTTTAAATTGAAAGCGTTCAATCAAATAGAAATTTAATTTCCCATATGTGCGTGTGTGTGATGTATGGCGAGTCGACACCATGCCTTTTTATGTATATCCGCTTGCTATTTTTTTTTTAAATAGAAGAAACGGGTTTAAAAAAAATGCAATAAAACAAAAATCAGGTGGAAATATGATTTAAATGAAAAGCATTTGGAGCAGAAACTGTAGGTAGTTTAGTTATTTATTTATGTAGCATTTTCTTTTATTAGAAGCATGTATGAGGAGCTGTGCTGGATGCAGGTGGAGTGTGTTCATTGGGAAAAGATCAGTGTTTTATTCTTAAAGGAAACGTGACACAAAATATGGATAAAAATATGAGGTCTGTAGTGACAGCACCTTTTTATGGAGGGTTCATTTTCTTTTATGTCCTCTCCGTTGTTTCCAGTGTCCATCAATAATAGTAAAAAAAACACACATATAGATTTATTTTTCAAGTGGGGGTCTTTTTAAAATAAAAAATTAACATAAAAATTATGTGAAACAGGCATTCAGAGCCAGTGGTTCATCTAAATTAAAAAATAAAATCAATTAACAGGGAACTCAGACTGCCTAAATGTTCAGATTTTGATTTGATTTGAGCTATTCAAAATCTAAAAAAGAAAATCTAATTTTCTCAAATGTGTGTAACCTATTGTCTTTTGGGAACATACAACTACAAATTAAACCCATGTCAGCAGCTACTTTTTACAGGCGCTTAACAATGGTTAAAAACTGTCATTGTAATTTGTTCTGCGATTTCTCTTGTCACTGCTGGACTTCCATATATAGCGGTCAAAGTTAGTCGAGCCGCACGGCGCTGGGCTGTAAGAACAGCACCCACTAAAGGACGCCGCGCCCTCGTGGAGTCTGAGTCTGACAGTTTGATCAGAAACATGCATGAGTGGCCTGCTGGGGGTTATTTTGTGGGGCTCTGCCGGTGCTCCTCCTGGTCCTCCTCGCACAAAGGAGCAGGAGCCGGTCCTGCTGCTGGATTGATGTTCTTCTACAGTCCCGTCCAGCTCTCCTAGGGTGACTGCCCGACTCCAGGAATCTCCTTCCTGGAGGAGATGGTCTGCATGTGTATCCTGAATGAGATGCAAGGACGAAAGCAAAAAGCAAAACTAGAGAGAAATGAGTCAGGAGGGATACGGAGGCCACCACCTGCTAAACCATTCCTGCTGCCTGGGTGTTGTCTTGTTGTTGCCTCTCCAGTGCACCTGTTGTTACTCTGCTTTGCACCAAAGCAGCTGAAATGGGTTCATTATCCTTTCTGCTTCCCAACTGGATAGGTTGCTGTCCCTGAAGTTTAACTGACTTTGTGTTACACTGTGATGGTCGACTGTTCCCTTCATTTTTTTTTTTTTTAACAGCTCCTGTTCGGAGTCTATAGCAAGGCATTTTAGATGCACGTTATCTTTTATATGCTACCCTTTATGTGAGGGGCATCCAGCGTAAATCATACATGCAGAGCCACCCGCTGTGGCGACCCCTTGTGAATACAAGAGCAGCCGAAAGTAAGCCCTTCTTCTTCCTTTATTTGCACCAGGCTACATTAATAACAGTGAAAAAAACAATCCTGAGGAGTAAAGATTCGTCTTTTTAAACAGCATTTCTTCAAGGAAAAAAATGTATTATGTAAAAAAAGCCTGAGTTTAAACAATAAAATCCAATAACGCAGAACGCAGAGTCAACCTGCAATCACCGACTTTCATTTGATTTCTGCTATTCAAACGCAAATTAAAATAATTAATTTAAATGTATGTAACCCGGTTCCTTTTTTGGGAATTTAAAACTACAAATAAAACTTGTGTTACAAGCTAAAAGAGGAGGCCTTTAATGTTTTGTGTGTGTGTGTGTGTAAAACACTTTCATTTGTAAAAGACATTTCTCTTGCCACTTCTGGACTTCCATACCTAGCTGTGAGTGGAAGCTAAAAGGAGCTGTTTTCTAGGCTGAGGCATGCCGGGCTAATTGTGTGAGTTAGTGTCAGTGTGACTTTGCATTTCTACAACACACTGAAGATGGTCTGTGCGCTGCAGATTTCTGCCTGCATGCTTTGAGCTTTAACAATCTGGACGCTTCACCTCTGTGCAGCAGCAGCTGCTCGAACAGCTTCAGCCCCGATGTTTGACACAGACTTTCCCTCGAGCCCACTTGAACTTTGCACCTCTCCTAATTTGAACTGATTGTTTACCTCACTGGAAACGCCGACTCCTCCACCTTCTCCACCTCGCAATCCTTCCCTGGCTGCGTGAACGCGCCTCTTTCAGAACAAATCAGCACAGATTAGCGACTACCTGCATGTAATTGTAAGCAGGCATGTAATCCCCTGAAATACCGACAGAGCCGTGGAATGCGATTACTTTCAGACAGTTTTTAGTTTATTCGTCTCGCAAAAACAATCAGTTAAAAATACAAGTTAGATTAAGTCACGGGAACCCAAAAATGCATGATGGAGAGCCTTCAAATTAATTTGAGTTTGTTATGTCAGAAAAACATAAAGACAAAAGGGAACACAAGTCTTTTTAGAGCCTCCGACTGGTGCTGAGATGATTAATGGATCTAATGAACTCACAGACACTTGCTTATTCATTTTAGTTGATTATATAGCGAGAATTCTTTTTTTGTTTTGCACTTATTTCTATAAAACATGCATTTTAAAGATGTCACCTTGCACCTTTTATTTGGCTACTTTTTAGACATTTTCTAAGCTAAACAATGAAGCAGTACAGTCCCCGCTGCACTACCTTCAACCCTGAAATATTTCAATAATCTGCTCCCAGGAATTCGCAGCAATAGTGCGGTCAAACCTTAAGCGCCTTCCCCGCCCTCGCGTAATGACAGATCTGGGGGAATTACTGAGCACACGAGCAAGATTGGAGCCATATGAAACGGTTGCATACATCCCAAACACCTATTTTTGCTTACTTGATCGTAATAAGAGCACAAGCAGCAGCTCGAAGTCTCCACGTGGACGCAGACTACACAAATATCAGTAAATGAAAAGAGGATTTCTCGTCTTGGTTTCATTCAGAAACGTCCCCGCGATTGGCTGCCTGTGCGTGACGCTGAGAATTGGCTGAAGGTTCATGTCAGTTAATGGCATAATCATTGCAACTTAAGTGGTCAAGTGGCTTGTGAGATGTGTGTGTGTGTGTGTGTGTGTGTGTGTGTGAATTCCCTTCGTCCTGTTACTGACTGTGGATAAAAAACAATCTTCATCTAATATTTTTCCATGACATCAAGTAATGTAAATTACGACGGGGTGTTGGTATGTAGTCTGTAATTACACATCGCCCCCCCATCCCCTTCTCTCCTCCTCCTCCTCCTCCTCCTCTTCACTTCGGAGCATTTGTGGATCTTGCGTTCAGGCCTCGTCGGTCTGCTCTGCCTCCTCCACCTCCAGCTCTCTCCGCTCGGCTCAGGCTCGTCCTGTTTGAAAGACGACTGCTGCACCCTACAGTTTAAAAAACGTCTCTCACCGTGGCTGCTCAGCCTCCAAACGCTGCTCACACTCTCTGCTCTTTGAGATTAAACTGACACATGTTGACGCCCTATAAAAAAAATATATATATATATCGCACGTAAAGGCGCCTCCTCGAGCACCACAGAGGGATAAAACCAGGGGGAAAAAAACAAACAAACAGGATTTTTGATTAGATTTTAAACACACAGATGACTGAATACACAGCGTCACTGTTATTCTGCAGCTTTACAGTCCTTCCAACTCTTAAATTATTTCACCAGTGGAGGATTTTAGTGTCCAAAGATGGCGTAAATTAAATATCAAAGGTTTTCCTCACTTAATGAGGAGGAAGATCTGGGCTAAAAACTGAATACTTGGAATATTTTGTTTTATAAACTAAAACTGGACACCTTAAAAGATAATGTTTGGTCAAAATCTAACCATGTGCTTTTTTTCCCTCATGCTGATTCTCTTTTTTTAATTTTTAAATTAACATTAAATACCTTAATAACTTTGTTTACAGTGCAGTGCACCTTTGAAAGCAGAGTTTACAGCGTGCTTTGACAAACAAGCAAAGGAAGGATAAATAAAGGTGTGACAAACAAACTAGATGAAATGTAACAGGTAAAAAAGGTAAAACAAGGATTTAAGTAGGGGAAATACCAAGAAAATATAACTACGGATGTCAATAAATAAAATACTATAAATAAAAAGCATTTAAAAGTGACACATATAAGAAAGTCTAAGTTAAATTAAATTGATGTGAATATTAAATGCCAGTAAACAGTAGAAATATAAATAAATAAAAACACTACCAGTCAAATGTTTGGACTTGGTCACACTGGAATATATATATATTTACATTTTTAATTATTTTCCATATTTTTATAATAGCGATGAATAATCACAGCAATGAAGCAGCATCACCTGAGTTCTTCAGTGACCTGCAGCGAGTCCGAGTCGGCCAACTGTGTGTATTATGGTCCGAGCTCACTTTGCTAAAATAAATAATAGCTTGTGATAAATCATCAGCAGCTCAGTGAGAGGAAAACTAAAGCACAAATGCACCTTTAAAAGACACCCAGAGAGCGATCAGGATGATAACAAGTTCAAATTTCTCCCTAGCAAACATCACTGATGAATTTTAGTGGTTTTATAGCAAATGTTACGAAATTACGCTTTCCAAAATATTTTATATTTATAAAGAATTTACCACGCTGTCTTTGTGGTCACCGTGTTCAGCAGTCACAGTTTCATTTATGCGCATTTATTTATTAAACTTTCCACAGATCATGAGTGACAGCCGCGGCCTCAGGTGTGTCCTTTTGATTGTGTACCGCTGAAATCAAAGGAATATATTTCTAGTAAAAAGATGCTAAAGCAAGCCTAAAAAAATGTGTCTAAAGATGACAAAAGTTAAGATCAGAAATTTAAAAAATAAAAAGCAATAGTAACAGTAAAAGAGTAAAAGCATGACAGTTAAAAAATACCAAAAAAAACTGCAAAAGTATAAATATAACATAAAGGTATATTTAAATAAAACATATGTTCAAAGATGGAAAGACATAAGATTAAGTTTGGAGAAATGTAAAATAAAGATCAATATTAATTTAAAAAAGTAATTACGGCAGTAAAAAAAACAACAATACCTGTTGTAACAGCAAAAGGTGAGAGTGAGTTAAAGCAATGCCGAAACAATAACACCAGTCTAAACGAAAATACAAGCAACAAAACGACAATTAGTGAGTTAATTGAAACGTTAACAAAAAATGGGTGAAAACATAAAAAATCTGTAAATCTGTTTAAAAATGGGCAAAAATTAAGATTATGTTGAAACAACAAGAAGAAAAAATAACAGCATTTAAAAAACAAACAAACAATAAAAAGACATGGGGGGGGGGCATCAAAAAGCCTCAAATAGCCAAATTATCCCAAAAGAATTTGTTTAAAAGTAGCAAAAGGTGAGATTAAGTTAAAGCAACAAGAAAGAATAAAAATAATAGTAGCAGAAAAAAACAATATATAACAAGTAAAATAAATAAAAGGTAAAACCTCCTGAAGGACGACATCAGAAGCCTATAAAAACGTACTCGGGGGGGGGGAGCCACGTTCAGATTGAAGCCCCTCGGGGCCCCACCTGAGGATCTAGAGCTGCACGTCGGTTCACTCGGGGTCAGCATTTGTGCTCTGTAGCCCAGAGCCAAACCTGGGCGTGCTTTAAAAGTGATCAGGGAAATGTTAAAACCAATACAGGGAGCCAATGGAGAGAAGCCAGGAGGATCGAGGTGCTGATGTGAAGCCGTCTGCTGAAAGCCAGTAAGAACCCTCAGTGCTGCCTCCTGAACTGGTTGGACGCGGGAGAGTGATCACGCACTAACATAAAATTTCACCCTCATCATCATCTCAGTGAAAATCCACAGCATTCCCGTATTCATAAGCGTGCACAAAGATACTTAGAGTGATAGCATTTATTGTAGAGCGAGTTTTTATCTTATATTTTTCAGCTTTAGTCTCTTTATATGTTTATATATGTTTATATATATATATATGTTTATATCATTTTGTCTAAAAGTTAATTATCATACATGAAACCGACATGCGGCTCTTACACCAGTTTTGAGGTGCTTTTATCAATAAATGTAACTTATCAATAACGTTTTGTTGAGCGAAAAGTAGCTTTTGGGTTATATAATGTTGTGATTAATGATGATTTATAGATGATTTCACAATAAAAGTAACAATAAAAGAACTACTAATTGTTACTTTTCATCATTTTTTTTTTTATGGGCACTAATTAGAGGTACATGCAAGTCTAATCTGGGGTTATATGCTGCATGAATGCTGCCTTTGGGAAACAAAGAGGGTCACTTCTGATGTCTCAAGGTGTGATAAACCCAGACTGTCTCTTTACACTCACACCGGTCGGTCCACACGGTCTGGATCTCCCAGCAGCGGCGGTGGTGTCAACGAGGGGGCTTTTTGCTCATATATCCCACTTGAGTTAGCGGGGCCCTCCCCCACCTCCACCCTCCGCAGACTATTACAGACACTTCCTGACAGCCAAGTCTGCTCCGAGCTGGATTTCCAAAAACCTTAATTGTACTGTTAGACCGTCAAAATAGAAAATAGTGCAGGAGAGGAAGCAGCTTTAATTACCACGAAACCCCTCAGTGATGGAATATTTGAGCTTTTATTTATTTTTTGGAGGGTAACTGTGACCTTAATAAGCGTCTCATTTCTTCTTCTTTTTCTTTTTTTTTTGCTCTCTTTAATTAAAAAGTGAACTATTTTGTAAAGATGACGGATTAAAGTAAATTTTGATCTGAAATTGTTAAATAAAGCTGGGACTTTGTGTCCATTTTTCCTGTTCAGTTGCGCACACAGTGATTTTTTTATTTGTTTATATGCAGGGCATATTTCAAATGGTACAATCCTAAAATGTTCTGAGGTAAGTGTCGAGTGTTTTCGCCTGTAAACGTCTAAAATTGTTTCACCGTTTCATTTCATTTGTGCCTTAATTTGATCGGGACAGCGCTCACTGATCAGCAGAGGCGTCAACTACTTAATCAATGACCTAAAATTAAAACAAGACTGACATACAACAGGCAAAACACTCAGAAATACACATTCAGACCTGTGCAATGCACACCCATCAGTCACACAATGGAACACAGCCACAACTCCATATGAAGCAAACAAAAACCACTGCGGCACTCTTCATTTACTTCACAAAAGTGACAATAATTAAGTTCCTCACATCAAAATCAAAGCTTAAGTTACAAAACCTGCCATGAAAAACACTTATTGTACATATATATGTGTGTGTGTGTGTGTGTGTGTGTGTGTGTGTGTACAATAATGTGTCAGATTCAAAACTATAAGCATAGAACCCTTATTAGCTACATCTAATTGCACATGTATATTAAAAAAAATCATTTAATATTCAAATCAGTGACACTAATTTATTAACATATTGCAGCATGAGTCATCTGCATGCATAATAGACACACACATTATATCACCATTAACATGCATCTGTAGAAAACGCACTCATGTGTCCATATGTGTTTATGCAAAGTCATTTATTTTTACATATGGCGACATTTGAGCCTGGAGTTACCGCGCTGCCCATTTTTTAACCAAAACAATTGAAGAACACAAAAGAAATGACTCGAGGTTTTCTTGTTGTTTTTTTTTTAACGCCTCCTACCTGGAGTCCGGTTTACACCAGAATCGAGACTCTGAGCGAAACGGGCAGGAAGACGAAATCCGGACGCGAAGGTTGGCGCGACTGAAAACAGAAGCGAGAGAGACACACGTCACTGTTTGTTTGTTTTGCTGCTGGATTCAGGTCGAGCGCATAATTAGAAATCAATCATATGTGAAAAACAAATCAAATAAAAATGATTGAAAGAATTCACTGACAGATTTTAATTGGCAATTTAGCAGCAATTTGTACTTAGGGATTCGGTCCTGTACAATCAAGTAAAAATCTAGTTAAAAAAACGTAAGCGTAAACTCTTAATTATTTATGTCTTAAACAGTCTAATTCACTGTCACTGTGGTATTAGAGTTATAGTTATTATAGCCAGTGTATGGCTGCAGTGTTCAGCTGGTTTGTGGATGCTGCCCTGGAGGTCAAATAAATTACCGAGGGTTAGTTCAGCTTTACAGATCTCAGTTCATCTTACACCACCACACAGCAGGATTCAGTAGCAGGCTGAGGAGGTTTTGTGGTTTAAATTTTATTATTTCGGTCCCCGCAGGCTCCTGCTGTATTTAGTGTGAGCAAAATAAAAAAAAACAAAAAACAAAAAAAACCAAATTAGACGAAATGAGTGGGTCTTTAATTTTTAAGAGGAGAGATCCTGCCCCCCACATCAATTGTTAACAATGAAAAAAAAAGTATGCAAAGTGAATTTTGGTGATGTAAAGTTTTTGCCCGGTGGCTTCAGAAATCTCTCTTTTGTTTAATTTTGCATTCTTAACTCACATTTGACTTCCTTTGACTCTGGTCATCCGAGCGACCTCAGAGACTTCATGTGCAGCATTTTACCTGCTAAACTGCCCCCGGTAGGCTGTTTCTGTCTTAATTACACATTTTTCAAGTCCTCGGGTAAGAAATAAGAACTGAAACACACATGTATATCAGTGAGCATCCTCCAAAATAAAAGCTTAATCTTGTGCACTGCATCGTCCCAGAAAACGGGCTCTTATTTTGTTGCTGATTCGAGCACTGATCCGTCATTTGTCTTCACTAAGCAGCTTCCTGTGATTACCTGTCAGCTTGGAGGAGTTTGGGGTTAAAACATGATCATCTGACTGTGCTCAAGTTTGAGTTTAATCCAGCCTCAGTGTCTGAACTATTCGAGGAAAGTAGGGGAGGAGGACGTTGAAGCACCAGGATGGAGACGCTTTGACTTATCTGCGGCCGCCTTAAGTGAAGCCGTTTGGAGATAGACAGAGTAAATAGAAAACGGCGATTGTTGTCTCGCTCTGCCTCCCTCTCTGTAATCTGATTGGCCACGTTCCCCCGAATCGAGGGCAACGCCAAAACAAAAGATCACCAATCAGATAGAAGGGGCTCCCACTGAACTTCTTGGCATGCTATGAATGCTTTGCCCTCTCATGTGCGCTAGTATCTAGCAGTGAGATTCCCCGTGTCGCTTTTATGTGTTAATCGTCACCGCTCAGTGAGACCATTGTGCTGTCTGCATCGCCGGGGGAGGAAACCGCAAAAAAAAAGAAAAAAGAAAGAGAGAAAAAAAAAAAGCAGAAGAAGAAGAGGAGTTTATATGGGAATGAATGCAAGCAGCAGATACTGCCAGCACCGTTTCACACGAGCAGAGAATTGCCTCATCCCCCGTTGATGAAGGTCCAAGAGTGCAATGTGGTGCTCTAATTGGTGGGAAAGAAAATGCAGAGCAAGTGAGGAGTTCATTTATATGTTCAGGAAGGAAGGGCAATTATCACCTGAAGTGCTTTTTTCCTCGCGTGTAGATGTGGAACAGCCAGGTGTGAACACTCACCACCGACTGAACTTACCTGTAGACGTTAACGCAACTCTGTAATTTACTGTCCCCCAACTTTTCAGACTTCTCTGCAAACTCTTGTCACCTGCTCGCTGAGCAGTTTGTTGTGAAGCATGAAGCTGGCGGGCTCGTTAACTTCGAAAGTGCCACGTAATTACGATAACTCAACAGTGCCTTTGATGTCTCCGTGGCGATGCGCTCAGTGTTAACCGGCTGTTTGCGGCAGGTAAGAGCAGGTAAGAGCAGGTAACAGGCGCACCGACGGCGACCCATGTTGAAGGGTTAAGGCCTTTACACACCGTTAAAAATATTTTTCAGGCTCGCCCGTTCACACCGACCGCATCATTTCACAGGATAAAATTTGCGGCATTTGTTTTTTTCGGATCAAGTTTGAGTTTTCCGATTTTCGCAAGAGAACAAACAGATCTGACCAATCAGAGCCCTGCATTTGGAAACATGTGACGGGCCCCAATATACTGAATATACAATGATATGCAAACAGTAAAATAACACTATTTTTCTTCACACGCACGCACAGCTAGACGCTGCTCCAGGTCAGTGGAGCCGCTGAAATTATTTCTCTGCCTCCTCAGATGTGATCGCAACTCTGCCAACAAGAGCTCAAACTGCCCCACTGACATCCTGAAATATGTACGGCCGTGATGCGGCTTCAAATCCGGAATCAAACCACAAAATTCTCCCTGCCGCTGCTTTCTCATGACAGCTGGATGAACCCAGAATCTCATTCTCATCCTTCTGGTTTAGAAACATCAGGACCCAATCACAACATAACACAATATTCTCAGTGCGTTTTATGAGGACAAATTATTCGCTAAACACCAACTAAAGGGTCAACTTTTACTTTGAAGGCAAGTGCTCTCCATTTCATCACATTTTTTATATTTGCACTACAACTTGGCAAGAATTTGATGATTGTTCGCATTAAAGCTGGAAGTCAGCATCTATGGGTTACCGTGGCAATCTGCTAGCAACTGAAGCAACCAGCTTCACTCAGTGAGAGCCAGCAACCACTTGCCAACCGGTCGAAGAACACACATTTCTTCTTAGCGACCTGTGGCTGCCAGGGAGTCAACGACCGGTCGCGTGACTTTGCAGTCTCACAGTAGTTCGGTCTCTGAAGTAGTCACAACATTATAATCTGCTGTTTTGTGACCATAAATTTTCAAATCTTTTCATGGACAAAACGAGCACATGTAGAAGCGCGTCGTGGCTCAGAGGATTACAACGTCTGCTTAAGGTGGTGATTGTGCACGTTGCAGGACTTTCGGGAAAACTAAGGTTCCCCATTTTTGTTTTCAGTCACTGATTGGTAAGGCTAAGTGTACCCTAATTTTAATAACACACCACATAAAGATTTGTAAGTATGAGCAGAGGTTTTTTGCACAGTATGAGGCTGTGATAATGAACCCACTGAAGGGTCAAAGAAGTTGAAAAGGTTAAGGGGAATTTAGAGTGTGATGTTAAGTGCTTTAGCCGCTTAAAACGGAACAAACACACAGAACGCTGCTCAGTTTCAGCTCTGCTCTGAATGCTAATATCTCAGCTGTGTGTGTGTGTGGGTGTGTAAAGCAGATGCTATTCTGCTGATCTCAGTCCACATCCATCCATCTATAGCCTAAATCTTCCCAAAGGCCAGCCGGTTCAAGCCGTCTGTCCTCGCAGCCCCACCCCCCACCTGCAGGTCAGGCGGCGTCTGAACCTTTTCGTCTCGGCTCGCAGGTCGATGGACGCGTGACAAAAAACATCTGCCCGCCAAAAATTCACAAGCTGCCGCAGAAACAAACAGCAACAGTCGGTTTGTGTTCCTGCTGCCACGCGGTGTCAGCGACAGTGTTGAGTGTTGACAGATCTGTTGTGCTGCTGAGTTAGCTGCACTTCTGTGTGATCTGCCGGGATTAAATAACAACAAATGTGATTAATTAAAAAAATAATGTTTAACGTGCAATGTGCACTGTATTTATACAATGTAAAAATACAGGAATATATATTGGATAAATACAAGGAGACACATTGTATAGATATAAGAAGATACATTGTTTGAATACAAGGAGACATATTGTATAAATAAAAAGAAATACATTGTATAAATATAGAAGATATGTTGAATAAATACAAGACTGTTCATTATATAAATATAAGGACGTACACTGTTAAATACAAGAATATAAAAGGTATACTATATATTGTACGAGGTATACTGCATTGAAACTGTAGGGTTTTTTTTGGTAATTCTTCAGAAAATATATTAAAATTTATATGACTATTTTGTAAACATATGTGTAATTAAATTAGTAGACTAAAATAAAATATTAACATGACAAAAATTGATACAATTTGTAAAGATTAAATAATAAAATATAATAAATATAAAATATTAAACTGAATGTTTTATTAATAAAAGTTCAATATGACAAAATATAGAAAAAAACACTAGATATTATTTAAGGGTGTTTCTTATTTCTTTTAAAAGCTCAAACTAGGGTTCAAAATTTATATTATTAATATAATATTATTTATTCTGACTTTTTTTTCCTTTTTTTTCCCAACATTTTTTTAAAAAACCAAAAAAGCTCTTTAACCCGGATCCGCTGTATCTGATAGACCTAATGATCATTTGGGTTTCTAGAAGCACCGTCATGTTTTGGAAATGAGCTCTAAAAGTAGGGTCTGCAGAGGCAGAACAAAGACAAGTTTGTAAAGGTTCAAAGGTTGCCTGGACTGCGCGGAAAGCGCAGCTCATTACGACTCGACTGGCGAGCGCGCTCATTTGCAGAAACAAGTGCGTGGAGGGTTTAAAGGTTGCTTCCATGGAAGCAGAGATGGAGTGAAAGCATTTGACTCTCCTGGAGAAGTGCAGTCAATATTGTGAGAGGCTTTAATGGTCAAACATATGCATATTTTCTGCTCGAGTCCTTCTGCTGCGATAAAGCTCAAATACATTCGGTATCATCTATGAAACGCAGGGAGGAGGAGAAGTAGGAGGAGGGGTAAGGAGGCTGGAGAACAGAAGTTGGGTTTTGCCACGGTACCGAGCACTTATTTTATTGACGTGGGAAGACACAGGAAACGAGCTGCTTTCACTCTTGCATGTCGAGTCCTTCTGTTGGCGCGTGAATCCCAAACAATTTCAGATTTTGAGAAATACGGGGGCAGCTGGCGTTCCCACAGCCGTGCTGGAATTAGCCGTTTACGCACTGCAACCCTATCTGCTCTGCACCTGGGCGGC
Organism: Pterophyllum scalare; assembly: GCA_024447675.2. NCBI lineage: Eukaryota > Metazoa > Chordata > Actinopteri > Cichliformes > Cichlidae > Pterophyllum > Pterophyllum scalare. Next base: position 249,095 of record JAMQGT020000290.1, on the reverse strand, counting down.
TAGCGTAGCCGGCCTGCACCTTTGACTCGGGCACACAGGCCACCACGGCGCGTGAGAGACAGACAGCATGTGCTGTGAGAGGAGCAGGAACTTTCGCCTGCACCTTCCTGCATTTTTTCCCCACTTTATTTTTGCTAGCTTTTCTGCCATTTATGGTGGGTTTGCATGACTGCAAGGCCTCAAAAAGCACTCCCCAAGTCCAAATAATCTTTTAGAAGGGTTAGATTTCTACTGAACATGTGCAAATTGGCAATACACAGTTGAGTATGTGACCTTAATGAGCTGCAATCAGAAATTCACCAAGTTTAAGGAAAAGAAAAACATTTAATGCACTCCTATTACAAAAAAAAAAATCTTCAAACATGCAATGCATAGCCACACACTTTTATTACAGCTGAGTGCAGCTACACTGGAAGTCTAATCTCTACTAAATGACTGTTTAATTAGCTGGACTTCATTAGTTTGGGCTCCAGTGGAACGGATTTGGTGCAGTAATGTCCAAATCATTCCATTTATTGTACCTTTCCCGAGTTCGTATTGCCGGGCCGGCGGCGGTAACAGGCAGGCGCGGTAAACAGCGGTGAGGAGAGAACATGTTGTCGCCCGTGTTGAACATCTGACCTGGCTGGAACCTGTGGCGAGCGGCACAGCTGAACAGGAGGCCGTCTGGATGGGAGAGGAGGAGGGGGGGAGGTTTGGCTGTACATGCTTGGCTCCTTGCCCCGGTCCCATTGACCAGACAGCTGAACTAGCGAAGGGAAGGAGGGAGAAAGGGAGGGAGGGGAAGGCAGGAAATGGATGAAGCTTCTGTTTTTATAGACGTGAGAAAATAATAATCTGCTCATGCAGCCGCCATCTTTGCCGAAGGTGTGCCTGCACCTGTCAGTCAGAGGGGCATAAATCAAGAGTCAGGGGTCTAAAGAGCAGCTTTTTTGTGTCTGTGTGACCTGCTAACCCAGCCATGTTTAAGTCACATGGAAACTTTACAGTAAAGTTAGGAGAAGAAGCCGTCCACAAGTCCAGATTTCTTAAACATCAGAGAGTCAAACACCTCTACCTGGACCTGAAAAATACACAGTAATAACCCTGTAGCACAATCAGCAGCAGCAAGATCCAAATAGATATGTTTGTGTGTGTTTTGTAAGTGCCATAAGCTAATTTTTACAAGCTTTTGGTGCATGACCGCTCAGCGACCCCTGGCAACCAAACTTTGCTCAGCGGGCATTGACATACTGGAAGGAGCCTTCAACAAGGATGGGATTAGAACCCACGAGTGCAGGGCAAAATGAATTAGCAGTCTATCACCGCCCATGCATCTCGTTGCTACTTATAAAGCATTTGAGAGCAGAAGTGTGAGTTTGTTCTCAGCCTGGATGGAGAAACTGTTAGCCGATTGTTGGGCGATGTGCTCAGATGGTAGAGCGCTCGCTTGGCGTTCTCCAGAGGAGGGGCTGTACATATTTTCAGACCAGGGAGCGCCTCGAGATCCCTGAGGAGGAGCTGGAAAATATTGTTGTGGATGTTTTGAGCCATAATTAATAGTTTCATCACAGACAGTCAATTAAAATATAAATATAACTGGTGCACTGCTGAAAACCGCCATGATTTGGTTGCTAGCAGGTTGCTGCAGTTGCCCGTAGTTTGCATGGACAACACCGACTTCTCGGCAGCAGTTGATAATTATTTGCAGAGCAAAAAACTGGAAACGAAGGTTGAAGTAAAGCTACACTACATATATTTTTAACTAGTATCTCTTTAGACACAGACTAATAAAAATCATTGGGGTGACTTTTACAGTGCCACTAAAATATTAATGTTAAATATTAAAGTGGATGTTTTTAATTTTTTGTTATTTCTTTTTTTGTACATGGATCACAAAATCAGCCGCACAGAAATGATTTACCAAAACAGAGTTGATTTTATATAAAACAAGAATAAATATTTACTCTTGTTTTTCAGCACCACCATTGGTTAAAAACAGATCACACTGACTCACTGCACCATCTTGTGGTACAAACTGGTAGTACATGAAAGTACAGCGCAGCCCTAGCTTGTCTTCAGATGATATCACTTCAACACAACACACAGATGTTTTAACATAAGGTCACAGCAGTTTATTCACATTCTGCTAAGAACTTTATTATATATATATATTATGACTTAGTGGAAAGGCTGCATCGTACCCTCCTTACCCTTTGGCCGCAGTAGTAAGACTACTTCCAAAGCATCATATGATTTCTTCTATTACATTCACATACGTCACTACAGATATCATATAAAGAAGAATCTCATAAAGCCTCCAATAGTACATGTTCAGGTTGTTTTTTTATATGCTCTTACGTGTCTTGTTCTATGATTTACTCATGAACGGTTTTCTCAGACCATATAGGACTTAGAGGACATTAACGTGTTTATTTTGAACCCAATGACGCCAAAACAAAAACTTTATTTATGTTAACATTGTGTTGAAATAATTAAAAGTTTAGTCAGTTTCACCCACTTGGGCATTTGTGTGCCCATAAGCTTGTAGGCGTACACAGTGTGAGCACGTGTCCATGTTGTCTCCTGTCGCCCCTTTGGCCCCGCCCCCCTGGAATTGGTTCCAGCCAATCAGCTGCTAATGTGCAGGAACAGGAGAGGGGCTGCACTGACAGATGGCGGGCTGACCTGGAAAACCTGCCCTCTTTTCAGGGTTCAGCAGTCGGCAGATGACAGGTATTATTTCATAACCCAAACAGTGAAGAGGGGCTAGTGGTGGCACACACACACACACTTTAGCTGTCACTTTGAATCATTAACTAGTTGCTGACACTGTTGAGTTAGGTCACTCTTATTGGTAAATTTATTAGTTTTCAGCTCAGGAAACATAAATTTTTTCTCTTAATACATGATTTATTTAAACACTTGTATGATTCACAGACAGACACACACTCAGCTTGAACCTGAAGATACACGTTAAAATGTTCTTTTTGTGTTAGCACAGCACACAGGCCCACATATCTCAGTGTGGAGAGGACTGAATCAGATTAAATCAGGCTGCAGATTCCCTGAATTAAAGCACAAATGACCAGTTTCCAGCACACATCATTTTACCCCTTAGCCATCAACGCACCCACCTATTTATCCGACTCTCCAACCAGCCATGTAACTCCAGTGTCAGGGCAGATCTGTCTGGCAGAAAGTGCTTTCTGATGAAGTCGTTCATAAATTTTAATACAACATGTCAGCTAACATGATGTATAGGCTGGCTGCTCATTCATATTTCAAACAGTCTGCTGCTGAGAAAGTAGCACAGTTGCACCTTGCTCTACCTTCAAGTGCTGTGCGGTTAGAGCTGTCAGAGCCGGAGTTCAGCGGAGCGCTGTTAGCAAGTCTGTGACAGTTTTGATTCTTAGGTAAAGGGATTTTCTCACAAATCTGCCCCCATCATGGAGGAGGAGTAAAACAACAGAGAGCTGTGGGAAAAACAGGCTCCAGTGAGTCAAGGGAAGACGACTAGTCGTCAGGCGTTTGCATCAAGCGCAAAATAATATAGCAAGCTAAAAAGACAGTGTTAAGTAGGCTATATTAAACACAAAACCAGAAGTGGTTTTTGAATTATATAAAATATGATATTGTGGATGTTAGAAACTGAAAAGTAATTAAGAGTAAACAGAGTTCATAGTTAAATGTATTTTATGTGTGTTATTATCCAGCAGTTTGACGCTTCTTTCAGTAGATTATTATGGCAGGCGTTATTTAATAATTTTTCTTATGAATAAATGAAAAAGAAAAAACCAGGTGATCACAGTAATTGGTGGCTGTGGGCTTGAGCCAAAATATTGGCCACGAAGGAAACTCATCCGGTGAAACACTGAAGCCTGCCTCAAAACTTTCCCTTTTATCTTAACCAAAGACTTTTTAAAGTGCTTCAGATGAAAGACCTCAATCATTAAGTGTTAAAAAAAAAACGTTAAGGGTCAAAAGGAGAAATCAGAGCTAGACAGAAAATATGCCTCCTGCTCTGAACAGCTGAGCATCATATCGAATTCTCCTCCACGCAACTCCAACTGATGCCTGCCTTGCTCAGTTGAAGGTGGCCAATATCTGATTTTTCCCAACCTAAGACCCTCGCCTTGTATGAAAATGAGACACATTACCGGTCCATTAATTGATCTGGGCGCTGCTTTGAAATGTGGACCTTCCTGAGAGTCAGGAATTAGGGCCAACTCCGGGGCCAATTAGGTGAGTATTTGCCGCATGTGCACTGGCATTTCAATCAGTCCGGACGGTCCGTAGGTAAAATGCCAGACAGGAGTCGCCGGTGGCTGTCGGGAATGCTAAAGGCAGGTTGGGCAGTAATACGATTCATGTCCAAATCATGTCATGCATACAGCAGAGGGGGGCAGAGGCTAATAGTCGCTCATTGCCTGGTTTTACCTTTCATGATTCTCTGGCTGCTGCTAAACATCAATGACTGATCCAAAACAGGTTCTCCAATCAGCATGTGATGTCACTTTTACCTTTTCTGCCAATAATAGAGGCAGCACGTCTGTGAATAGCAAAGAAGAAGAAATGGTGGTGTAATTACCCCTCTGAGAGCACCCCTTTCTTCTCTGGTTATACACATTTGAATATGTAATTCACATTGACTGACAGGATAAACCTTTGATAATATTTATGAGTTGATTTTTGTAGAGAAATTCTTTTCAAATATACATCATCCACTAGGAGGTTAGGTCAGTTAATAGTCAGCAGTCTGTCACCAACTGGGAAAAGAACAAACAAAACACTTTTTTGAAAAATGTTTAAAATATGACTAAATATACTGTAGTCATATTTTAAACACTGGTGACAATTATAGTTTAAAAAACTAATCTTGTCAAATAAATAAATTAAAAAAAATATATGACTTAGTGGAAAGGCTGCATCGTATATATATATATATATATATATATATATATATATATATATATATATATATAAATATATATATATATATATATATATATATATATATATATATATATATATATATATATATATATAAATATATTCAGAGTCATTAAAATTGTTATATTACATAATTAACCAATTAGCCAATCAGGTTGTCCTGAAAAGCTAACTAGCATAGCATTAGGAAGCTAGTTAACTTGGACGAAATCAAATAATTACTTACTTATGAAAGGTTCTTATTTTAAAATTGTATATTTAAAATAGTTTAAAGCCTTCCAAAATTGACTAAGGCTAATAACAGCTAATTTTGGGAGTTATTCAAGGTTAACTCCTAGCCTTAGCACGAGCTAATTTACCAACCATTTCCCATGGATAGAAATGTTAAAACATAATTTTTATGTTCCTACAGCAATTAATTTCTTATGTCACATAATTAGAGCTGTGTCCAAATTCAGGGGCCACATCCTTCGAGGGCCGCATTTGTAGGCCGATTACATCACAGCGAGGTGAGGAAGGCTGTCCAAATTGGAAGACTCCTCCAAATGCGGTCGACAAATGCGCCCTTCTTTTCCCCAGATTTGAAGGATGGGCCTGGTGTATTCTTCGTGGCCTACCATATCCCATAATTCATTGCACATCAAAACTCAAACACAACAATGGCAGAGGAGAGCGGCCAAAAAGTTTGAAATATGACTTTCTGTGACACATATTTAACTTTTATGTTTTCATGTGAGAATGTAAATGTGTAAACCTCAAATATGTGCTCGATCTATTAAGATATCGCTTAATTGCAAAAAGTGTTCCGACATTTTCGGACATGTCTGTTGCCGCTGCTCTACCAGCAGATCGCCTCGCTAGCTGCCAGCTGACCGGGCTCTTGAGGTTTCTTATACTGGCTTTCGCTGCTGAGTGGGCGTAAAACACAGATATAACTCACTCAGATGATCTCTAACGGCTGATGTTTGGTTTGTTTCAGTGTTTCATTTGTTCCTGAGCAACTCGGTTTGGCTTAGATTAAAGTTAAGCATCATAACTGGATTGTTTTATTCAACATTAATGTCTCACTAAAGAGCTGCTAATATGTTTGGAAATTAATAATTTGCTCAGTTGTATTCCTTGATGTTGAAACTTGTTATGCTTCTTTTAACAGCTTGTTTTGAATTAAATAATTAAAACATTGTAACAGCTGCTTTTTCACTTTTCTTCTTTTCGCACTGTCACGGTTGCTAAGCGACATGAGCAACGCTGGTATGAAGGCTAGACCGTCTAATTTTACAGCCGCTCACTTCTGGCCTACATAGCCCGGGTCCTTCGAAGGATGCAGCCCCTGAATTTGGACAAAGCTTAGGTCTTCCTAGCTAAATTAGAATGGACAAGGTCACATCAGTCACACTAAAAGCTAACTAGCATAGCTTAACAGGTTGGCTAGCTTCCCAGCCTTTGTAACAGACTAAATCAAATAATTATTTATTTATTAAAGGTTCTTATTGTAAATTTGTTGTTCAAAGTCTTCATTGTTTTAGACCCTAACCCTAACCCTTTAAAAGTAACTAAAGCTATCAAATAAATAAATAAAATTAAATCTTTATAGTAGTCCATCCAGTTAGCCAGCTCATTTTCTTTCAAGCTGCTAAAGAATGTTTGTCTTAGTTAAAACTAACTTAGCCACTTCACACACACACACACACACACACACACACACACACACACACACACACACACACACACACTATATATATATATATATATATATATATATATATATATATATATATATATATATATATATATATATACAAACTTGAGCAAAACAATGAGCAACTTCCCAAATATTTGTTCTTTGACTTGGAGTGAAATAAAAGGAATGTGCTGCTAAACTTTGTACCAAAGAGTCTAAAATACCAAATAGGTTTTTAACATTTTATTGTAAACATAAAATTGGTAGAGCTGGAAGATTACAGAGAAGTTGTATTGTTTACATAACGATTCAGGCCAGAGCTCATTTTAATGAGCCAGGTAAGAGGTTAATTAACATAGAGGTTAATTGATAATATCACAGCAGTTATGGATTGAAATTTGAGTTTGTTTAAGGTGCTTGCATGTAAACTTTAAAAAATCTAAACAGCTAAAATTAAAAAGGTAAACTGTGGCTATACATAGGCCATCATGTTGACTTAGATTATAATGACATTACATTATAGAGCAGACATGTGTATTTACAGAGTGTGCAGGAGTGCCAAGAATACTAAAATACTTAAAATGAAAAACATATGATAGTAAGTAAATTCAACAATTTACAACAATAATTACATAATAAAGCTGATAATCTCAAATGTTAATTTTGCTGCTATTACATGATATTTAAGCTTATGCTTCTTCCTACTCCTTTTTGAACACGTTATTCAAAATGACGATTATTATTTTTACTATTATTGTTTTCTTATGTTTTTTTTGTTCTGTTTGTGCTTTTTATGTTTTTGTATTATTTGTATGTATAACATGTTCAAAATAAAGCTATACAATAATAATAAATAACAAAAACTATATTTCTTCTAATTATAATGCCTCTTTTTTCAAACTAAACTTACATTAAAAAATATATAAAAATTGAACTAAGTTATAAGTGAAAATAGTAAAAGGTTTTGAGCTACAAAACAGTATATTTTTTATTATTATTATTCTTTTTAGAATTACCCATTTATTTACAGCCACTTCTCATTTTGCCCATGTTCATGCTAATTATGGCTGCCTGTCTGTCATATTTCAGCCATGTAATCCCTGGGAGCGGCTGACTGGCTGACCATGTGCTGTGTTCAGATGTGTCCTGCCACTCTAAACCCTGTTGTAATCCCGCGTTCAGCCAGCGTGAGCCTTAATTGAAATAATCCCTGCCGACGAGCGGGGCGGTGCTGCACAAGCCTGCAGCCGGGGCCAGTTTCATGATGGGTCCAGTTTAACCCACTGTGTGACTCTGACCTTTCCCTCGCTGCTCGCTGGGACCATCTGAACCCGTCCCAGTAAGGACATCTGGTCGGATACTGGGGAGGTTGTTTGATCCGCCTGGCTGCTCCCAGAGGCCTTTCAGACCCTCTCAGACTTACAGTACAGCACTGAGTGCTGCTCGAGGGGCGTATGACAGCCGCACAGCAGAACAGTTTGCTATCAGTAAGAGAAAGAAGAGGCTTTTTCTGGCAGATTTTGGAGCAGTGTGTTGAGTCAGTGACTGAAACAGAAACTGTCCTTCAGAGAATGAACAGAGATAGCTGAATAAACCCGCTTAAACAGGCTCCTGATCAATATATTAATTCATAATTATATAACATATTTATGTTGGATAAGTGGTTAAGACAATGGAGGGTTACTGTTGTTTCCAACTATATGTTTTGTATTATATTTGTAAGTTTTAATTTAGGTTTAATTTGCTCAAAAGGTCAGTCTCAAAATTGTAAATAAACATGCATTAACATCAATTAGCCGCCATTTTTCTAACACGAACAGCATGCTTATTATAAACAAACAAATGCAGCAGCTATCAGGCAATAAATAATAACTGAATAATTTGAATGTGAGCCTTTTTGATATTTATCATTACTCATAGAAATTAAAACTGTGAACTGTGTGTACAATTCATGAGGCTGGTTTATTCAATGGGCAGTCTGGGCATGGGCCCAGGTGTTCACGCCACTAAGGTGGGCCCACTCAAGCAGCACATGGAAAACAAGATTTGTTTTTCTTTCACTTTTGGGACTTGATGCTTTTATTTCTTGAATGAAATAAGTGTATTACAGCTGTCTGTTAGGAAAGCAGGAAAGGTGCAGACAGAAGAGCAGAGGACGAGATATGAAGGGAAAGAGAGGCAGGAAGGAGACAGCATGAGATGTGTGTGGGGAGACACTTACATTAAACATAGTACTATCTTTAAGAAAGACACCATGGAAAGGCACTGGCTGCTTTATTATCCAGTTTATAAGGCTTTGATTGTTACTGTTTTTTTTCCATTGAGGCATGCTGCACAATGACTTATGTCATATTGTACAGTAAGGTCCATGCATTTTTCGACAACACTTATTTTCCTCTGCACTCCACCAGGGTGAATTTTAAATCAGTCTAGAGGCGACTGAAGTGCAGACTTTCAGCTTTAATTCAAGGTTGTTTATTTTTAAATTGCATGAAATAGTGCAGTCATTTTTAGACATGCTTCTCCATTTTCAAAGGCAAACTAACATAATTTTGAATATACAAATTGTTTTTAGTACTTGGGTACAGATCTTCTGCAGTCAGTGGAGTCCAGAATTCATGAACATCACCAGATGCCACGTTTCCTCCCTTGAGATCCTCTCCCAGGCCTTTACTGCAGCCACCTTCAGCCGCTGCTTGTTTGTGGGTCTCTCTGCCTTCAGTTTTGTCTTCAGTAACTGAAAAGCTGCTCTGCTGCTTTGAGGTCAGGTGAGTGACTTGTCCATTGAAAAATATTCAATATCTTTGCCGTGCTTTCGCAGTTTGCTTTGGGTCATTATTTATTTGGACTGTGAAGTGCTGTCGGATGAATTTTGCAGCATTTGTCTGAGATAGAGCAGAGAGTACAGCCCTGTACACTTCACAGGTCACCCTGAGTCTTCTATCAGCAGTCGCATCATCAATAAACTAAACTAGTGACCCACATCCACTGGCAGCCATAACATTGTGTCCGCCATGTTTGACAGATGATGTGGTCTTCTTTCTCCATACTTTTCTCTTCCCATCATTCTGGTAAAGGTTCATATTGTTTCATCTGTGGAGCTATGAAGGCTCTTTTAGATGTTTCCTGACCAAGTCTAATGTGACCTTGTTCCTGAGTGTACCTTGTGGTTCGCACCCTCTGTCTCTTTATTGACAATTCTGCCAGTGATACTCCTGCCTCCTCAAGAGTGTTCTTGGCCTGGGTAGATGTTGTGGAGTTGTTTTTATTAACCACGGAACCATTAACCATTGAGACTTCCAGTGAAAACATACAGTAACAGGCCTCAACTGGCCATGAAACTGCTTGCCAATCAGGTGAGAGCACATGTTTTTCATTTCAAAGTATGGGCTAATATAAGTAGATTCAAGGGTTAATTAGCACATGCTGTATGTGGCCTACTTAAACAAATCCATCAATAACATTAAAAAAAAAGCCACATCAAAACACTGGTGCTGTTTGAAACTACAAAAATGTCCTCTCACAAGATGTTTTAAACACAGAAACTTAAGCCAGTAATCCTGAAGTAAAACTGAAGTAAAAGATTTTAAACAGGCCCACTGTGTTTAAACTGCACCGTTTGTAATGCATCACCTCTGAATTATTGCTCTTCTCTAATGAATGTGTTTCTCTCTCTGTGTATTTAGTTATTCTGCGTCTGAATGGGTTTGTCTCTGCCTCCTTTTTCCTGCCACTGTATCTAAAACAGTGCATTAACATCTGCAGCCCATTTAGTGCTGCTGACACCAGGCTAATAACAGTGTGTGTGTGTGTGTGTGTGTGTGTGTGTGTGTGTGTGTGTGTGTGTGTGAGCGTGTAGCTTAAGCACCAGCCAACAAGCACAGCTGAAAGGTGTCACCGAGGCTCCTACGCCTCCTCTAACAGTTACTGATTCAGGAGGCGCTTGTTTTTTGTGCGCGCGTGTGTGTGTGTGTGTGTGGCCTCAAGCTGCTGCCTTTAAAGGGACGTTCAGCATAAATGTTGTATCTGTTGGTTTACAATCAAGCGATGCCCGCACCTGAGGAGCGTGTCTGCAGGTGAGGAGGCGGGCGATAATAAGGCCGGTTTGATGATGGAGAATCTCAAAAAATAGAAAAAAATTAAAAAGTCCTGTAACGTGGCATCCGTGCAGCGTCCACATCCCCCTGTCTCTCTCTTTTTCCCTGCATTGTTATTTATCCATTTCCGATTATTGATCTTTTACAAATATTTTTCAAGGTATCTTAATTACCCGCAAAAGAAGCGGCGCCTTGGCCGGCGGACAACACAAATAAGTTAATTTGCATTTCTGTGTTGTGAGTGTTTTGGCAGGCGCCACACCGGTCCAGATTGTAACCCCTATTTCTGCCTCCAAAAACCTGCCTTGGAGGAGCGTCCACGGAGGGATTAGGGATTTAGTGGGGAAGGTAAGTGTGACTACAAGCTTTGGCTCGCCATCTGCTCCCCAGCAGAGTTGAGGCCAACCTGTGCAGCCTGCAGCAAAGACCTGGGCACTGTGCTAACTCTGGCTCGAGCCAACCTGGCGCCCGCGGCCCCAATCACCAACAGTCTGCTGATTAGTTGTAAGAAGCACTCCATATGTAGCAAAGTTTTTTTCCTCCTCTCTCTCTCTCTCTCTCTGTCTGTCTGTCTCCTTCCCTTCCTTCCTCTTCTCCTTCTGTATCCTCTCGCCGCATTAAATAAATATGGATGTATGGATTTTTTTTTTCCGCCTTCGGTGGTCTGTTCTTCTTCTCGCTCACCTCTGACAGAATACCAAGCCAGGGGAAGGAGAGGAAAAGAAGATGAAGAGAGCGAAGGAGAAGAAATCCTGGCTGTCCTCCTCTCCCTTCTTCTCCTTCCCCTCCCTTGCTCTCTTTTGCCTGGCAGCGCCGGGAGACAGATGACAGGGGTTTGTGGCCGTCTGATCACCCCTGGGTGGGTATTTTCTAATTTATTTAACGGCAGCTTATTAAAGAAAAAGAAAAACAAGATGAAGAAGAAGATGAAGAAGAGGAGGCCGGAGAATAAAGAACACAGGAGGAAGGCAGGTCTCTGGCCCCAGCACTGCCCAAAGAAGAGGAGGCAGCGACTCCCTTGGTGGAGATACCCGAGAAGATCAAACGACACCAGAGGAGGAGAAGGAGGGAAAAAGCACAAGAAACACAATGCTCATTATTAAATTGCAGCCATTCCTGTTGCCAGGAACCTAGTTCTCAGTATTAATTATTCATATTTTATTTCAGTAATCCAATACTCAGGTGAGAGCGGCTGCTTGTGATAGAACGTGTAATTTTGAAGCTTAATGGCAGCAGGGTGGCCCGAGCAAGGGATTAGAAACGGCGTATAAATCACTAATGGCTGCGCGGACGTACGGCGGCTTGAATCCGTCTTGCTTTGTGTTTACTTGTGTTTTATTGCACCACGACGCTCCGAGGGAAACACTTCGCCCTGACCTTACCCCCCCCCCCAAACTTGAGAAACAAGGCTGCAAGAATGTGAGAAAAGAGGAGAACCTAGTGTCACACTTTGCAGGGAAAACAATTTCCTGGATTGTCTAAGCAAGGAGTTCATCAGCATCTTTCTCCCGTTCCCCGGCTGACAGTGAATGGCACGAAAAGCAGAGAGCACAGGACACGTTTGCAAATGCGCACAAGGCCCGATTCATACAAATTATGTTTTTCAAGCAGAATAGCGCCATCACTTACTTTTGATCCGATTACTTTCACCCTGAAATCCGTCTCCAGCTTGCTGAAATGCTTCGCGATGAGAAGAAATTATGGAATTTTCAGTAGTTTCGGGGAAGATTATAAACATTTTGGGTTTTTTTTGGGTAAATCCCGAGGTCGCGCCATCTCATAAACGTCACTGTCATCACCTTCACCATCGCTCCCAGGCGGGCTGACAGTGCAGGAAGCGTTCGCTCCTTCTCGCCCATTCATATCCTCTGCTACGTTGGTGGAAAGAAGCCAAAAATATGCAAGCATATTTCTAACCCTGATACACATGAATAAATGTCCTGCATGTTTTGAATAGAAGCTGAACTAAGACATCTCTGTTAAAATGTTTCTTGATTTATTTATTTTCTGAGAAGGTTAATGCCACTCTCTTGAGTACACAGCTACAAGTTACAGCTAATTGGTAGTTAGCTTAGCCTAAAAAAGGGAAACTGAGTAAATCCCAGACAGTATGTACAAGGTATATGTAACCATGATAATTTGACCTGATTACATATTTAAGCGTCGAGTTTTCCAATTCAATGGTCGTAATTTTGTTTATTTTTAAGCCATTTTTAAAACTCATATTGATTAGCTAGCTTGGTTAGCAAGGTGCATTCACCCCATTTTAAGATGGTATGCAATAAATCTGCTGGCTGAAAATACAGGAAGAAGACCCACTTCTGCTATGAAGGTCACATGACTTCCGGTACAGACCAACTTCCGCTATGGAGTTCCGGTATGGAGTTAAGGTATGGCAGTATCCTGATGCCAAAGCGTATGAAGGGAAGCAGTACGAAGCCTGTATGTACACAAAACACGCCAACAGTCCGACAGTCGAGGATTTCAGGTTTCCAGTCGATCTCCAAAACTCTGGAGATAGACCGGATCCTGGAGGCCGCTGGCTGTCGCTGACTGAAATCAGTTACGAAGAAGGTGCTGCACACCGAAAAACCTCCTACTGATGGCTTTGGTTGCTAGCAGATCGCCTGTGCTTTTTCATATTTTAATTTAAATACTAGCCAAGAGGCAGTAAAACTTGAAAAGGTGTGACACAAAGTGTAAATGGAGAGGGTTCAGCTTTAATTGGAAGTATAACTATATAACTAGTGGAACTATAGGCTGGACTCTCCTAATCCATCAAAATGTTCACCTTTGGCAAAGTCTGTGACAAAAGTACTATAAAACTGTAAACCTGTTCTGTATCTACTGTTAGTTCACTGTAAGTTTTCTATATTGATTGTAAGTTACGGTATGTTTCCTGTAAATGTTCTGCATCTACTGCAGGTTTACTGTAAACTGGCTGTAAAGGTTCCTTACTGCTGGTTTACTGCAAGTCACTGTAAATGTTCTTTGTCTACTATAAGTTCACTCAAAGTTTCCTGTAAATGTTCTTTATTTACTGTAAGTTTACTTTAAGTTAACTGTGGATGTTTATCTACTGTAGGTTTACTGTAAGGTGTCTGTAGATGTTTTGTTCTTGGCGGTGGTGATGGTGGCACTGGGCAGCTTTTGGCTTCACAAGAAAAAAGGCAATTAGGTCATAGAATATGCACACATCTTGCATGCTCTGTGGTCTTCCGCAATTTGGGCTAAAAAAAAAAAAAAAAAGTAAAGGTCAGCCACGTTAGTCAGATTGCGCTCGACAAATTCTAAAAAGGCTCGCTGGTCACGCTGAATGTATTCCCTGCAACATAATTAGCCCCCTCAATTCCCTGTCGTGCCAGGCTACCCGGTGTCTCAAAAGCCCCACCCCTTCCCCCAAAATGCCTTTCACCTCTGCTTGCTCTGCAGCTATGCCCCCTCCTCTCCTCTCCTCTCTCACCGCTCTATCACACATTGTTGCTACCCTAAACTTGCTGCAGATGCGGTCGACTGATGCATAAATTAGTCATCAACATTAGCATTAGCCGGCGCATGGCACCCGGTGCCAACTGCTCTCCGAACGGCCATAAAAGGTCATGTTTTGATGACTGAATGCCACACAGGCACCTTGGCTCCCCGGAGGAGGGTTCCCCAGGTGCACGTGAAAGGTTAAAAATTACCTACCCGCCACCGCCTGTCTCTGGCGAAGGAAATAATTAGGGGGTTTTTAGGGAGCGGCAGAATGCCTCGCTGTCAGATGACAGAGCGTTACCTAATGGTCGTATCTGGGGAAGAGTCAACCGGCCTGTCATTCTCTTGACAGGACAAATGAGCATAATGGTGGCAGGGAAATGGGCGCCTGTTCCCCCTTTTTTCCCAGCCAGGGAGGTGGGGAGGAGGGGGGTGGGGTAAAATGGCAGCGCCTGAGCAGAATAACACCAGCACGTTAACCTTTTACATAAATCTGTTAACACGTGTATGAGTGCTGTAAAAGTGAGGCTTGATGCTTCACTGCTACAAGGTGGGACACGTCTATTTTTTCCTTCCTGCTGCTGGAATTTGCTTTTTTTTCTACATTTTTATTTTAGAGACAGGACTTTTAACACGTGAAATCAAATTTCCTAAAAGAGCTGCAAGAGAGAAGAAAACCCGACAAGTGCCCTGATTTTCCTGAACAATCTCCACCTCCTCTGGGCATGACTTTTAAAGGCCTTCAAGCCAAAACGATGGCTGAATGGCATGAGCTCATGTGTTCGCCCCTGCATTAACAACCTAATGAGCAAGGGTGTCCTGGGGTACAGGGGTGAAACCTTATTAGGTACACCTCGCTAGTACAGGGTTCGACTCCTTTTTGCCTTTAAAACTGTCCTAATTCTTTGTGGTACAAAATTTGTGCATGACATTGAGCTGCACATCCATGATGCAAATCCCCCGTTCCACCACATCCCAAAGGTGCTCTACTGCACTGAGAGCTGGCGAGTGTGGAGCCCATTTGAGTGCAGTGCTAAAACACAAACACACTGCCAATGCGGTAAAAACATACCTGGGTATAAGAACACACAGTGGAACACTATCAGTCATGGATCGGCCTCCCCAGAGCCCGGACCTCAACATCATTGAAGCAGTGTGGGATCATCCTGACAGAGAACAGAACAAAAGGCAGAAACATCCAAAGAAGAGCTTTGAATGTCCTTCAAGAAGCCTGGAGAACTATTCCTGAAGACTGCTTAAAGAAATGAGAAGAAAGCTGCCTCAGAGAGTTCAGGCTGTGCTGAAGGATAAAGGTGGTCACACCAAATATCGACTTACAAGCTTGTTAGAACTGTACAAACTCTGTTTCTGCCTCATACACTGTATTGACATGTATGTTTGCACATGTTTCAGTAAATTGCTTCAGTTATTTCCAATTTTCCTAGCAAAATATTAATAAATGAGTTGTGACTGACGACTTTTGCACAGTAATGTATATATTCAAGAAGTGGAACAAGGAAATATTGGGAATTTTTTTGCCTGAAAGTTGTTGAAATTGTTTTATTAAAATTACCAGTTCTATTTGATTTTGTTTTTCTGTAGTTGTAGAATGAAGCTTTGGCATAAGTTCAGTAAGGAAGATCTGAAATCACTCATTCACATTCTTTCCCAGGTGTTTGGCCTCTTCTCCTCTGTCATCACCTCCACTTTCCCACGCTGGCAGACTCAATACTGACCTCATCTCTTCTAGTCCAATCATCTCTCTCTGCCCGCCTTCCTTGAGCCAATCACCCTCTGCTCAGCTTGCTTTAAATTTCACTGCTTATCTGTCGTTCTCCCTTCCGGATTCATCCGCGCAACCCACCACCTCCGCTTTACCACCCAAGAGCTCCTTCCAAAGCCTCAATCTTAGTCTCCACCACCACCAGCATCCAGACTCCGGCAGGATCCTGCCTAATTCCTATCTCCACTGGGATTCCCTTCAGCGTTGATGGGCCGTCGGAGTCTAATCGCCAAACAACTGTTTGTATTATCAATAAATCTTGTTCAGTGTCAGATTCTCTGGTAATCTCTTTCTCTGAGCTGTTACTTTCCAGTCATTTGACACTGAAAGGAAACAAACCCTGTTTGTTTATTTATACTTTAACCTGCTGATTTAAAGCAGGATGTGAGCACAGGTGAGTTAACAGGGCTCAGGTGCTGCTTGGTTGTTCTTCCTGCATCCGTAAAGCACATCACCTGCTTTCACTGAGTACTCTGGCTTTGTTTTCACTGATATTTCTGTGCCTGTGTTTGAGGACGTGCTGTAAGGAAACGGCAGAAGGAAAGGTGTTCTTTACCTCGATTGTTTGAGGTTCAGTCACGCTGCCAAAAGCACCTGCAGGAATTCACTGAAGTTAATCCTTCAGCTGTTGATGCCTCCATGCTTCTTTTCTTCTTCTGTTCATTTACCAATGTAAGTGGAAGAGGAGGCGATCTAAGGGAGCCATTCTACTTCCTGTTTGTCGGTTGAACAGAAAATGGTTGCAATTCTGTTGGACGAGCAGCAGGGGGCCCTCACAAGACAATCCTCAATAATCAGGAGTAACTGGAGGTGTTATCTGCACTTAAATTCACAGCTTTTACTTTACTGTTTTCACAAATACGGCATGAATAATTTGTCTGAATTGAAATTTTAATAAAATCACTGGCTAGTTTTGCCCATAAAATGTGATCATCGGGGATTTACTCCTTCGATAGCACCTGTTTCCAAACCATAACTAGACATTAGAAGTTTAGTTAAACCACAAAAGAAGAGGCAGCTGGCTTTGGTCTCCCTGAATGCTCACAGAATTTTTTAAATTTTTTTTACTGAATAAGACCCTAAACTAGAGACTGAGACCATAAACTCACCAGGGAAAGTGACCATGGGGTTATAGATCAAGTGCAAAAAAGGGTTCATTTTTCCATAGATTTCTATATAATTTGACTTCTTTTTTGTTAAACAGCGAGAGTCGCCCCCTGGTGGCCAAAGGTAGAATGCAGGTTTAAGACACTCCTGTGCTGGTTCACTCTTCAGTATCGTGCTTCAGGTTTGTATAGAGTATTTGTTTTAATTCAGCACCTTGCGGTCACGTTAATAACAGCGTTACGGCCTCGCTCGGCCCCGAGGTCGATGTTGGATTCGAGTCTCGTCTCCAGCCTGCTGTTCAGCTCTTCACACCTCAGATCAGCCTCCGAGGTGCAGTTCAGTTCTCGGCTGCTAATCCCCCACCACCCCCCACAGCAGCTTCATCTCTGTTTTCTTCCTGTACCACATCCTGCATGCTAACAGAGGGGTTATTAACATAACAAACTTAAATGCCCTATATAAATAATATGTTCACAGAGATGCAAACTGGCTCAGCTGACACTGTTTAGGCAGCGCCTCCAACATCTGTTTATGAGCACTTTGCCTAATGATATCATCCGATATCATTAACTGTGGCAGTGCACGCCGCAGCAGCAGGTGCAGCTGTTTATGCCCCCCACTTCACCCCCACCCCATCCCACACCTCCCTACCCCAACACCTCCCCACACACACACACACACACACACACACACAAGGAGAAAAGACTTTCACGGTCTCCTCCAACGGCAGCACCAACCCATCCCTCCCTTCCACCCCACAAATCGCCAAACCACTCATTAGGACAATTTTCCTCAACAAAAAAAAAAAAAAGAAAAAAAACAGCCCCTATGATTTCAATCTGTATATCACCTGTAATTGTAGTTTTTAGCGAGTGTCTGATTCCATACATTTAGCCGGAGTAAACGGCGACTGCGGGCACGAGCGCTGAAAGCACGCCTCTCGCTGCGGCCGCCAGCTGCAGAGGCTGTTTTTAGATGGCAGCCTCTTTCTGAGGGGAAGCTCTCGCAGGCCTCTGAGTGTGCTTTCTCACGAGGGAGGTGGTGGAGGCGGAGCCTGGTGGGCCTCTGCTTTGTTTCCTGACTTGGTTTGCTCTGTTTAGATGCTGAAAATTACAGAAAATTATTGAAATTATTGTTTCTGGCAGCGACAATGAGGCCGCTTCCTCTTCCTGACCGGAAAGGCCGCGTTCGGGGTCTCCGCAGGTTCTCCGAAGCCCGATTTGATCGTACGCCGCTGCAATTAGTCAGATGGTCGATTCAAATGTTGTGCAACACTGAGCTATGTGTTGCATTAGTGCTGTACCCGAGACGATTACGGTATTTACGAGATCCAACACAAACAATACGTATGGCAAAAATGTTCGCTGGCTCATCTTCAAGGTTATTTCTAAAGAAAAGAGCAGTCAGCTCTCAGTTGCCGTGTTTCTCATGATTTGCTTCGTGTTTGAAATTAAACCCTTCCAGGTGTCAAAGAACTTCCCCAGCTGGGTGGAATCAGGTATGTTTTTCTTCTTGACACAAGCCTCAGGTTTGTGTCTCATAATATACCTCCCTTAAAACAGGGGCAGGCAGAGGGCCAGTCTCACTGAGATGGAGTAAGTAAAGTGACACACTGAACTGAAATATGGCAAACAAGGTGCTGAAATGTCCTAAAATCCATCAACTTTGGTAGATTTGGCAGATTCATTTAAACTGAGCCTGGATTCTTGTTCCCAAACAAGAACCTCCTGATAGAAAATGTTGATTTTTCTGTTTTAATCTGGTGTACCATCCACTTAGATCCTGTACTTTAAAAAGAGTGACTTGCAGCCTCTTCCCTCTTCTATTATTTCTTTTTCTTATTTTTTCTGTCCTCTACTTATTTTGGTGAAGCAAGACACGGTGTGAAGAGCCTGGAAAGAGACATGCGAGACGTGCTTTGTCCATTTACTCCAAACCAAATTGGTTGATGGACCATTTCATAAAAAGATAGCGTTATAACCCTTATCTTGAGATTGCTTTGGTTGCTAGCAGATTGCTGTTGTTGCCCATAGTTTTCATGGAAGACACTCGCCAACTACTGATGGGTCTGATGCAACATGAGGCAAATTTTTTTTTCTTAAGGTTTTACTCACGAGAACTTTGCACCGCCAAGCGCAAATTTGCATCAATTCACAGCAGTGCATTGACTTTATATGTTATAAGCCAATAATAATATTTTAGGTGTTTAATATAAGATTGGTTTGAATGGTACAGTTTATGATCAAGAGTTAGGTACAAAAAGCTGTTTCTGCCGTGTGACTTCAGGGGGTCAAAATGACTGCAAGAGGATTTGGAGATCAGAAATTTTATATTTTTTAAGTTTTTAAGTAAAGATTTGGTCTATATCATTTCCTCTGATTTAACTGTCAGTTATACTTTGACATTTTATAGTATCTGTCTGTCTTGTGTGTTTCCTCTCCTGCGAGTCCCAGGCTCCTCGTTCTGACAGTTCCACCCAAAGACGAGCGTTTTGGCACCCAGAGGAGGAGTTTTTATTCGCGGGCAAAGACCCCAACTCTGATCCCGCTCTGAGCGTTGAGGGCCAGCAGGGGATACACGCCGACCACACGCAGACACACACAAGAAGATCCTCGATAATGCTGCGGAAACATAAACGCACACACACACACAACAGATCGAGTCTATCTGAACGTGAGAAAACACATGTACACAACGAGCGCACACTCCTCCTCCTCCTTCCAGCTGTTCTCTAAATGTTGATTACACAAGACACCGGGGAGAGTCTCCTCCTCCTCATCCCTACTCGATCCGGTTGTTGGGCGATTCCCTCACAAGGAGGATGAGCGGGGCCCGGCTGACCTGAGGTGCTCAGTGACCCGGGGTTGGGGGTCCAGAGAGAGCCACGGCCCCGGGGCCTCTTGGCTGGGCTCCTCCTTCCCCCCTTTTGCCTTCCTCTCCCTCCGCTCTGCGAGCAGCTCATCTCGGGACGGGAGACATGGGCAGAGACAGCAACGGCCCGGGGACAACTGGCCGAGGAGGAGAAGATGAAAAATTAAAACCATGAAACTCCTCCTCTGTTTGAGATGCTTGGGTAACTTTGTGCCAAGTGAGACGAAGACGGGTTGGGGGGGCAATCAGATGATTTTTATCCAAGTTGATTTTGTTCAGAGGAAATTTGTACATTTTCAGGCTTTTATCCAGCAGGAGAATAAGATGAAAGTAGAACAGGCAGCACATTTCTATAAAAATCCTCTTCATCTGTCTAAATCATCAAACTGAGAAGAGCTCCTATTCCTGTTAGTGACAGGGAGGAGCTTTCAGATGAATCAAGAAACAAAGGGAAACACCTGAACCTGTGCAATGACATCAGGTTGCTCCGATCCTCCCAGCCTGTTCTCATTCGATCAAAAAATGCCGTACTCCCAACTCATCGTTTGTCACTGCTGCTCCTCAATCTAACCGAGTGGTTTTTAGTGATTACACCCAACTGGTGAGTGCAAGTCAAAGTAAAAAGCGGGACAATGTGCAAAAATAAAGAGTCAAACTGGAAGCAAACCACCGTGTCCTGGCAGGAAGTCTTACAACTTATGACCAGTGTTGGGGTTGCAACTCAAAATGCACTGTGACCCCATCCTTAGGGCGTCCTTAGTCGCCAGATGCAAACTCGACCGAACAACTAAGGGTCGCGTAGACAATGATCTGCACCAAATATGAGATGTCTCTCACCAAAGACTAGATCTTTTCTCTTTTCTGAGTTGCCCGAGTTAGGTTTGAAAGCACCCTTATGGCACAGGATTGCTATAGTATCCATTACTTTCATGTTTCCATGGCAATGACTTATGGAGATAAGGCATTCGGGTTTCAAGTGAAGGAGTATCAAGTTACCTGCTCCCCATCTGCGTAAAATTGAGATCTGCGTTACCTCATGCAAATAACCGCCTGTAACTGGAAACACTCTGGAAACTCCCGAAAACGTCTGAACTAACCTTTCAAATGAAGACGTGCGGCAAATGCATGTTGCCTCAAATGTTTTCAGAAGCATGTATCATTAGACTATTTATGTAACATAAGAGGGAGTTTGAAAAGGCTTGGCGTGAACTCTTGGCGCAGACAGTCTGTAAGAGGTGTTCAGTCCATTAGCTGCAGCTCAGTGTTTGGAGGAAGCTCTAGTAGAGGCAGAGAACCAGTTAATCATGTACTGTCCAGTGGCTCACCCATTCCTGGTGTGCAAAAACAACCGTGTGGAAATCTTTGAACTCCCAAATATTTGTTAGTATATGCCTTAAAAGCCAGGATTGGTTGAGTACTAATTGTGGGGGTCCCTCGTGTGGGCACAGATTTTTGGAGAAGGCCTCTCTGTGCCCAAGGGCATAGAGAAGGACTCAAGTTTAGCAACTCCCTGTAAAATTCACCATATATTAGGATGCAGTGGTCAGTACTGTCCTCTCACAGTGAGAAGCTCCAGGGTATATCCCACCGCTCTCCTAATGACAGCTGGGATAGCTTTTATCCCCCTGTGTAAGCCTCAACTGTAAAAATGGATGGACATGATGCCAACTGAAACCAGGTGAACTTGGAGTTCTCGTGGCCCCAGTGGACTTCTAGACATGCCTGGTTGGGAATCGAGTCTTGCTGCTCTACATTTGTGCACATCAATTAACCTCTTAACATCCACCAGGTCACCAGACAGCCATCTAGGGTTGTCCTTTTTCAAGAATATTCTCCTGTTTGAAACACCCAAACGGAAAAGCCGTAAATATAAATGAATATATGACACTTTATTTGAAAGGTACCAATAACCATCCCAATTGGGATGTCGGTGACTCCTTTGATGCTGATCTGGCAAACATCAGTTTTCAAATGGGGCTGGAAAATGTGGAGGAAGGTGCAGCAGGAATTTATATCATTTCAGCATTCGGTCCTTCCATCAGCTGTCTCTGAGCCTGAACTTCCTGCTGGGTAATGTATGCTCGCGGTGTGTTTGCCGGACCTGTCTGAAGTGATTTCTGACGGCCTTGTTTAATTAGCCGGACGCGTGTGTACTTTTATACATATTCATCGGCCGCAGATTTCAGGCCGATTGATGTTGTAATTGATTCAGAAGGTTTTATAATTCCTGTAAAGGCAGACCAGGAATTTCAGATCACTCTGCGATTTGGGGAACAGAGCAAAGGCAGAGGAGGGGGAGGAGATCTGAGGGTGCTGTGTCTACACCTGAGGAAACATTGACACGCCTCGGTCGGTGTGATTTCTATCGTTTTACGGGTGAAAAAGTGATGAAGAGGGGAATGTCAGCTGCGTTCTTGTTCCCTTTTCACAAGTAAATTAGACATTTAGGATTTATTAAGACACAAAACAATTTTCAAATAGTGAATCTGTGGAGCCTCCATGGAGATGTGCTCATTACTCTGTAGCCCAAGGCCATGTTCACCGCCTTTAATGCATCCCGATCCCCCCCCACCACCACCACCCCTTCTTCTTCTTCTCCCCTTCCCATCTCTCTGTGTTTTCGGCCGAGCCTCATGCCGTAATGTCACAATGGTTTGTTCAAAGCTGCGACAATGATTCAGGCTCCCAGCAGGTGCCGCCCCGATGTCTGTTTAATTATTAAAGTGAGGGCCACATGGATGCATTACAGCCGCCGCGCCCATTAGATAAAAAGACGACAGCTTTTGACATGGTGCATATTTCCTCTCTGCCTCACAGAGACGTCGCCACTGCGGCTCTTTCTTGTTGCTTCTTTTTGTTTTATTCATCACCGTCCTCATGATCCCCCCCCCCGCCCCTTCTTTTGGTATGCATGGAAATATTAAAGAGCCATTTGTTCCCTTTCAGTGTTGTGGGCACAAGAGCTATCGTGATCTTTTTGATTCCCTCTTGTCAAACTGAGGTCGTGGCTCGTTTTTTTTCCCAACTTCCTGGCAGCCCCCCCCGCTGCCCCAATCTAGCCATGAAAACTGCCATCGAGTTGATAAATAAATCATGCGGTGGCCACGAAGTCAAACCTCGCTCGCAGTCACTTCCAGCAGCCGCCTTCTTCCTCTCTTCTTCCTCCTCGAGTGTTCAGATGTTCCTACTTTGATGACGCTGTAATCAGCAATCAATGCCTGAACAAAGCCAAACACAATTGCTGGAATCAGGTGGCATCAACTTAGAAGATAAAAGCTACTTTCAGCTCATATTATAGTGCATGGCCTTTCTGACACAGCCGCCAAGGGGTTTGTGTCTCCTCGCGGGATCGAACTTGGCGTCTTTCACTTGCTAGGTGAATGTGCAAACCACCACCCTTTGGAGCTACAGGCACCAACTCAACCCCCTCTTACGCTTTCTTTTTCTTCCTTGGAAAAGTCTGAGAAGAGTTAGAGAATGCAGTGACAGGGTCAGATCCACACAAGCTATGCGGGGTTTTTAAGCCAAAACCCTGCGCGTGGCATCTCGATGATGCGTAAAGATGGCGTGCCTTCAAGGGGACGGTTGACAGGCAGCAGAGTGGCGGAGAACATGAGAGAGGCCTTCAAGTGGCCCTGGTGCTGCTGTGCCGGTGTGTTAGGATGACATGATGCTCTGTGTTCACGGAGAAGAAAAGTACGAGATGCAGAAGCCTGAATGTGAATGTTGCAGAATTTCTTTATGCAGTTTTTTAACACATTTGCATGACACTAAAAAGGTTTTCTTCTTCTGCAATTCCAAAAATGGGGGTAAGAGGCAAAACTTACTTTGGGCCAAAATCAGCAAACTTTTCGGGTGTTTTTAACATGATTTGACCACAGACTGTATGAAACATGGATGCAGCCACTGAGACTTATTTGATCAGCTGCCACAGTTACGGAAAAATAAAATCACCTCAAATTGTCCACAGATGGAAAAACTGCTTGTTGTAGCTGTAAACATAACACAGGCCTCAATGTAGATTGACTCTGGAGGGCGATGCTTGGATTGTACTTGTGATGGTGACCACTGAAAACTCATTTAGATAATGTTTTAAAATAACTGTGGTAACAAGT
The DNA here is from genome assembly GCA_024447675.2 of Pterophyllum scalare. Taxonomy (NCBI): domain Eukaryota; kingdom Metazoa; phylum Chordata; class Actinopteri; order Cichliformes; family Cichlidae; genus Pterophyllum; species Pterophyllum scalare. Next base: position 225,035 of record JAMQGT020000290.1, on the reverse strand, counting down.
GGCAAGACTTGCATCTAGAACGGGGAAGTTTTGGTGACTGAATGCCAGTTTAGGGGTCCGCTGTGTGGCTGAGGGCCAAACATAGAAATGCAAACATATTTTGCAATGTGCCTGCTTGGTGGATGGTGGGTTATCACGATTATTGTCAGCCACAAAACCAAACCAGCTCTCATCCTGAACTCTGTGGAGTCTAAACCGTATCAGGTAGTGATTGTTGTTGCAAGTGACGGTTCAAAGGTGAATTGCAGCAACTTTTACAGGTGGGACAACTGGAATCAGAGCAATCGAGTCTCATATGAAATGAGCAGAGGTGCTTTGCTGGTGCCAGCCGAGGCTCTGTTTGATCATTGCACGATGAGTCAGCAGGTTAAACAGTGTTTCTGAATTTGGCCTTAGTTTTTGTGCAACGTGTCTTGTGTTGTTGTTCACCTGAGGTTGTATATAAGTGCACTTTATGGACCAAAGTACATGTGTTTTCACCAGCACTGTAGAACACATGAACTCAAAGATTAAGAGCTGTGGTTCAGTAAAGAGTAGTTTTGGTATCTGGCAAGGACCAGATGATTTCTTACTGCATCCTGAAAATTAAAACATATGTAAAAAGTTCATGTTGGGAAAATGAAGCAGCGCATCATCACAATGATATCAGATATAATACTAACAGAGACTTCATCTTTCTGAAAAGGTTAAACTGGATTTGGTACACCGTGTCATATCTGGGGATTATCACACTGCAGCTGGATGAAAATGTGTTTTGTTTCATTTTTTCATATTTAAACTTTAATGTTTGATTTCACCTGTGAGCCGTGTTTTTATTTCTGAGCTAAAATTCAAATTCAAAGCACAATTCAAACGCTTCTTCCCCGTCTTTTCAAGTAAAGAAAGAAGTGCAACCTTCCACTCCCACACCAACAAACCCAACCTCTCCTCCTCCTTCTCCTCATCCTCATCCTCCTCCTCGTTTGATTCTTCTTCTTGTGTTCTGTACATGCCAACAAATCCTAATTGCACCCCACACTCTTTTCTTCCCACCAATGCTGCGCGCTTCGTGCCACCAAATTCCTTGTGTGCTAATTAGGCACGCAACCACGGTGGATACACTCCTGACAGGTGCTGCTGGCCTGCCGGGGTCACGCACACACATACACACTCGCAGACAAACACGCACACACACACAATGAGAGATGGAGAGAGAGAGAGAGAGAGAGAGAGAGAACGAGTAAGCATTAAAAATAAATGGAGAGGAGAATAACGAGAGAGGCAAGACGTGTTAATTTCTATCTTCCATCTGTTATTACATAAGCACTGCCAACAACTACGCATCTCTGGAAGAACGGAGAAAGGGGAACGAGAGGAGGAGAGGAAGACGGAGAGCTGAAAAAAACAAGAAATAAAAAAAAACAAACCCAACAGCCATGGCTGAAATCCTCCTCCTGCACAGAACAAGGAGAATTCCTCGGGGAGGCTGGCGGAGAAGAAATCAGATTGATCGGGCAAAAGCGAACTTGAAGACTCATTCGAAGGGTTTTCGTTTCCAAAACAGTTTGAAAGCATAACCTGGTGTTCCATCCTCGAAATGTGGCAAAAAGAATGAAAAATGTGGCGTCAAAAATGTTTTTGCTGTGTGACAAGTTAAACCCCCCGGAGGGCTGGGAGCCTCCGAAATGTTCAAAAGTGAGTTTTAGCTTTTTCTTTGCTTGCGCACAAGTTTTCTAAAAGAGAGACAAAGACAGCAGTGGAAGAGTTTATGGGTTCATACGGGCTGGGGAGAAGATTCTGGATGTCACAGTCACACACACTGTACCACTCACAGGCCTTCAGGTAGCTTCCAGCTCATGTTTTATACACTAGGCGGGGGCATTTAAGACTGCTTAAGGGCAAAAAAAAATCTTTTTTTTCATGTAATGCAAGATGAGGACTCAAGTGCAGACTCTGAGACAGACTGACAAAAAGTGAGCCTTTTGTTTTGCCTGATTTAAAGTGCAGAAGTGCACAAATATCCACAGTCAGCAGGAAAACAGAACCCAAAGCAGGCTGGTGACCCACTGGGAAGAATGGAAGCTTGTTTGCGCCACTGCACAAACAAAACAAAATGTTTTTTTTGTCATCCATAAGTCTAAGTTGTTGGGTGATTGTTTCAAAATTTCAGGTTTGAGTTAGTAAGTTGAAAATTTCACTTACGGATTTCAAAAAAAATTTTTTTTTTCAGTGGCAGAAATAAGCTTCCAGAGTGAAGGGTAAGACTGTGAAGAGGAACAAAGGCAGGACAGGACTGTATCTACTCGCACATCCACACACTGGGGGCTAAACAGGGAAACACAGCAGGGGAAACAAAGCACGAGTTAAACTAATCAATAACAATGAGACAAAGGACCACCGACATAAATCACCTAACACAGAGGTGAAGACTTGACAAGAAGCTACACTAGGGATGTTAAACTAATAAATACCAGAACATGAATAAACTAAAAACTGAATGATAGTTCTAACAGAACTCTATATGCGAGAATAAATACTAAAAACAATAACAAAACTCAACCTACAGCAGTAATCAAAACTAAGGAATTCAGTGATGTGGTGGCCAGAGATCTTAGAAAGTGAATCATATTCCGTGACTTCAAGTGACTACGGGCGAATTAAACGCCGGCGATAGGAGGAAGGCGGGACCTGAGATAAACATTTTTCTACTTCCAGGTGAGGGACTGAGAATTCCGCTGATTGTCCTATGACCTGGTAGTAAATACTGGAAAGTCCACAAGCGACTGGCAACTTAACGCTCTAGAATAACAGTGGAAAGCAAACCAAAAACCGTCAAGTGGTTCGATGTCAAAGTATCCTTTGGCAAAATACTGAACCCCCGATGCAGTCATTGGCATGTGAATGGGTGAGTGAGGCTTGTAGGAAAAAAAATTGTTTTAAGTGCTCAAATAGGCATAGAAGCCCACTTCTTACAGCTAACTCTCATTAAACGTGGCCAGAGTTTAAGCCAAATGTCAGTGTATGCAGAGTGAATATATGCACATGCTAAAAGGATCGGGCTTAAGGCTGCTTTAAACGCTCAGTTTAAGACTTTTTTAATACTCTTGCTGCTCTATGACATCATAGGAAAAGGATATCCCTATTTCCCTCACAACATGAAGAGAAAATAGTGTAGGCTGTGCCAGCAGGGACAGCACCAACTCACACCGGACCTCATTCACATTTAACCTTCTTTTGGTTGCTGTGGTTGCTAGCAGATTGCCTTTTTGCATTTGGGCCCTGTTTACAAACGATCCAGTGGAAATGGTTTTCCCGTTTTCATTTTCGAAAAGCTAACACGTTCAAACGGAAACATTTTTTAAAAGCGACTGCTGTTCACACGGGAAACCTTGACCTTGACTTTGACCTGAAAACGTTCTCGCGTAAACGGCGCCTTAGTTTGCATCAAAGACACAATTGCCATTTACAGTAGTGGAAGCTGAAAAAGTGCATTTCCAACCGGAAATGGGAGATCGTTCACTTTCAAAGTAAAAGTTGTGCCTCACCACTGCAACCAACACGTTTCAAAAGGTGCAACTTTTGCTTTGAAGGCCAGTGGTCTGTCTGTTTCACTACTTCTTAATGAGTAGTTTGTGTTTGCAGGCAAGCTGGCAACTTCAGTGCAAACTCAGGTGACTCAGCAACTGTTAATGGACTACAATTTTTCCTTGTGATCGGTTTCTGCGACTGGTCTCTAGGCCTCTGTGACTGACACTTTATACTTTTGTAATCATGGATGCGCATTAAATATAGCCAGCGTTTGAAATCATGTCAGCTTGTGTTAAGTCTAACTATATGATCCAAAAGGTAAAGAGACATTGTTTTGTTTTTTTTACTCTACTGGATCTGCATGGCATTAACCCTTTATTTACTACGGGTCTGTGACTTCAAAAGTGCCACCATTCACAGACTTCTGTCAACAATTATTGTAATAACCCTTTGTTGGGTGTGAAGTGCAATTTCTCAGCTTTCAGAAACCATTTGAATATTTCCAACAGTTGCACAATTACGGTGATTCAAAGTGCGTTTGATTAGACATCTCAGAGGTGATACACTAGGCGTTAACCACTGTTAAAGGCTCTGGCAATGAGCACAGCAGTCCCACAGGCAACCACTCAGAAGACATTTGGCTTAACCCTGAAGTGCAGGATGCTGGAAGGAGAGTTTTCAAAACAGGCCGACAGAAAGTCCAAAACATAAGTCCATAACAGCAAGAGAAATAAAGAATGTACAGCTGAAGCACTGGGAGACAATGGGCAACACAGTTGACTCAACAAAAGGAGCACTGAGCATTTATGCACACACTAATCAGGAGTGGAGGCAGCTGGATGAGGTACAGGTTAGACTAATCATCCGATGAGACAAAGGAAGTTATACTAAGCATAAAGTACAAGAGACAAAAGACTACCAAAGTAATACAGGAAGTAATCAAACACAGAGACAAAAACCCTAACACAGTCAAACTTGACAGACATGTAGAAGAACATGGACGGAAAGATAGGAAAACTAACTCTACAAGGAGTATTAATATCAAAAGTAAGAATAACCAGCTAGGAACCAAAGAGAACATCAAATAAAAAACCTTCAGAAAACTGAACACTGTGGGCCTTACCCCAGGACTATGACAAATAATAGACTTACAATATCCTCCAGTAACACTCTAAGGTTGAAACTTTGAACTCCCAAATATTTCAGTGAGTGCCCAAAGGGTTAAAGGGGAGGAGCAAACATGGCTTCCCTCAGGCTGAGCAGCAGTCCCCAGACTTAAATGCAGAAATGCCAATAAATAAATAAATAAATCCCCCCCCCCCAAAACATGCAGTTCCTCTAGTCTCCTAAACTAAGCCAACCCCATAAAATGAAATAAACATGTTTACAGGCTGGTAGAAAACACAGCTTTGGGCCCAATCGATAGTTTCCCCCTTTATAAAGCTTCTAGAGGGGCTTGCTGGATTTAGGAGCATGGCTGTCATGACTGACACAGGCAGTTAGAGCTAGCTGCTGTCCACCAGGCCTCACCTCTGTTAATCTGAGTCAGTTAACTGGATCTCAAAACCATGTTTGTGCTTTTGATGCCTTTTTAATCTTGCCAGATAATTGAGGGACAGACCATCCGATATGTTTGTACTTCAAATTTGTGTCATTTTACTTGGCACTAATTAGCAGTTAGGTGTGTGATTTCATTGCACTGTGTCTCTGTTTCCTAGGTTTTTGTTAGATGTGCTAAATGACGGCTGCTTACTGCCTGCACTGTTATTCCTGCAGCAGGGGGCGTGCAGTAACAGCAGTCGTTGTGTGCATGTGCACAGAGTATACCTTTCAGGAACTATAGGTATTGATCTGCATCATATGGCTTCATGCCTCGTCTGTATCTTAGGACTGTGGATGCTTGCTGTTCCCAAATGCACTGAGAACAAAAACCTTCCTAATTTTACATCTGCTGTGACTTTGTGATGCTTTCCCAGCATTTTCCACGAGCTCTTTCCAGCCTGAAGCTGCCCTGTCAAAATAATCCAGTGACAGCGAAGACGTACCGTTTGTCATCTAATGAAAACATTTTCTTGTCTGAGGAACAATGGGACGAACGCAAAACAAAGCACTCCGAGGAGTGACGAGCACCTCCAGAGGGCTGCTGGGGTTGGGGAGCGCCGCTGAGGCCCGAGACGTGCTGATGTCCTGAGGTGGCATTCGTCTCCTGTCAGCGACGGTGAGCGAGGTGCAAACAGGCGAGAACTCTGCCTTTGTTTTTCTGGGTGGAAAGACACAGGGACGCTGCGGATTCTTTCCCAGGGCGGAGGGACGGTGCCGTCAAGATGCTCGCTGCCAGAATACACACAAGTCCGCCACAGATCTTTGCAGCATTTCAACATTCCTGCAGTGTTGTGCACCACACTGGAGGGAAGCTGAACAGCACAAAAGCCCGTAGCTGCTCTGCCTCTAATCGGCAGTGTGGGAACGCACATTATAATTGTTTGTTCAATTATTTTTCTTGGATGCCGCACCTGCACTTCACCAAGTGAACTCCTGAGGCCAAAGCGCAATTAAGCAGCACTGACGCCTGTTTAAACAGCGAGGAGGGAGTCAGATAAATACCTTTTTAGCACTCAAGGTAACAAGCAAGGGGTGACAGTGAGAAGGCTCACAGGGAGCAATTTCCTATTTATCTGTCTTCTGATTTGACCTCTCTTGACAAGGTTCCTGGGCTTATTACCGTATCTGTCCTACGCTCTAATCATGGCCCATTACAAATGTTCAGCAGGCTGGAAGTGCCAGATGTGGGCGAAGGATAAAGGAAGGCAGCAAGTCGTGCTGACCGGCGTCGACGCCCTCTGAAATGTTTAGCGAGGTTGGAAATTTCACGGATAAGTAGCTCAGATGTTTGCAGAAATTGTAAATTGTGTTTTCTGACCTCGCCTGACCACTTTAATGAGAGCTCTTTTTTTTTCTTTTCTTTTTTTTTTTGCAGAGGGAAAGCGTGAAGAGAAAAAGTTCAGTGCTTCATTGAGGATGAGCCCTGCAAAGGTTCACGCACGAGAGAAAATACGTTTCGTAATACGATACGAGGCTAAAGAAAATCTGCCCAACTGCACCTCGCGAACACTTATACTCGTATTTCACCTGAGGCTGAGACTCAGTAGTACTTGGAAGATAAAAAGCCATGTCTTAATTTATCACAGTGGCATTATAATGAATCCCCTCAGAGAGCTCGACTTCCCATAAGTGCTGGACACATGAGAAAAATAAGCACCTCTCCACCGCCTACCTCCTCACGTTCACCAGCAGAAAAGCTGCACTCTGTTAATGAAGCGTCACCCGTACATCGTTCTGTGTGGTGTAAATGGAGATGCAGCTCTGGATACCTCTTCTTTGCAGACACGCTGCTGCTCATTGGGAGGGAGGGGGACATGCTAGGTGCTAGATGCTTTTGTTACAATTGTGGGTGCTAATTAAAGATGATGAAAGTTTCAAATAAAGTCAGCTTACATGCAAAAGATCTAGTTTCACACTGAGGTCGGAGGTTGGGGGTGTGGCACACTCAACCTCTGGGTGAAACTTGATTCATCTGTTACTTAGATTTAATTAGCAGGTACCTGTGTCTGTGTGATGCACCTGTACAGTTTATGAATGCAGCTTGCTAGATGGACAGCTTATGGACAGCTGGAACTTTGTACCAGCTGTCAAGCATGGTGGTGGTAGCATCATGCTCTGGGGCTGTTTTCCTGTCAGTGGTGCTGGTACAGTGCACAAAGTGGATGGAATAATGAAGGAGGACTACCTCCAAATTCTTCAACTTCACCTCAAATCAACATCTAGACGGTTGAAACTTAGACGCAGTTGGGGGTTCCAAAAGGACAATGATCCCAAACACACATCGCAACCAGTTCTAGAGTGGATAAATCAGGCTAACATTAAGCTTCTGGAATGGCCTTCCCAAAGTCCGGACCTCAACCCTATTTGTGGACTCTGCTTAAAAGCCAGTTCTGTGCCAGGAAACCAGCCAATTTAAATGAACGCTACCAATTCTGCCAGGATGAGTGGTCAAATTTCCAGCCAGAATTATGCCAAAAGCTTTCTTCTATGACATTCATGCCCGTGATGAGTGTATGTAAACATCTGTGCTTAAGTGAAATCAAAACAATGATTTACATAGCCTAATCAGCCTACAACTGCTTTTCATATTATTGTTCAAACTTTTATATTCAAGTATTGTGTGCAACTCTAACCTGTAGAGTTAGCCTATGTAGTAACATTTAAAATATTACCAGAGGGGATTTTTCCTTTCTTTGCACTTTTCCTGGAATATTTTAACATTTCTGGCTGATTGTCACCACCTACCTGTACATTAGTTAAATTAAATGCAAAAATTTCCAATGCATTTCAAGTAACTATGATTTTTCATGCACGTAATACAAACAATACAAAAATTTAATATTGCTCCATATCATTTACTTGATGTAGGAACTGGAAAAGCCCATTTGTGGAATTTAGGATCATTTATATATCTTTTCCAAATTCCAAAACATTAAAAATCCTCTGATTCCACCATCTCAGTTTCTCATTTTGCTTCTTTTTGTGTTTCATTTCACTTATTTTTAAAACACATTTGTCTTTTGGATAGTTAGCCTGACATTTTGCAATGCAACCACCACTCGCTTAACATTTTTGGCATCTGGACTCGTCACTCTGACCATCTTTGCCTGCTGGTGTCTTTGGGAATGACCATTTACATTCACGACACATTTACTGCTGGCAGCCGGCACTTTCTGCACAAAGATGCCAGTCAGAGTTTTACAGCTTGCTCCGCTTTACACAGCGACTCTGTCTTCAGTCACACAGCTATCACCCCAGCCATGCATACCTCACTCTCCGCTTGCCATGCTTGCCACCCTCCATGCATTATTCACAGCCACATTAAAATACCGGGTCGAGGAGAGTGAGAGTTGCATGTTAAGGCAGCTGAATCGGGGAGGTGCCGTCACAACAGCTGAAAGTGTCTGTCACAGAGTTATAACTTTTTTTTTCCTCCCATAGTTCCCCAGCAGTGCAGCTGCCTAAATGAGAGGGATTAAGCTAACTCCCTGCTTAGAGGAAGAGCAGGCCCTGGATTAGGGCACTGGGCATGGACACAGAGAGCATTCAAGCAGGAGCCACCTCTTTTTAAAAAAGAGACGTGGGGAAGAGAGGAGGCAGCGGTGCACAGCCCTCACAGGGACCGACGGCCGAGTTGCTTGAACAAATACATTGACAAGTGTAACGCTGCGCCTGCGTCATAGAAAAGGGTGTCAGGGCAAAGAGGGGGAACACTGGCAGACACGCCAACGATCACCAGTTCTTCTTTTTTCCTTCTTTCCACTTCCTTTTTTTTTATCCCACCTTCCAATTTCACCCCACTTCACCCGTCTCCATCTTTTATCCTGACCTAACACACTGCATCTCTAAGAAACACAAGCATTAGTACATGTGTTACTTACCCAAAGGCAGAAGAGCTCTGCCCAAAATTAATTATTATATAGTAACAAAGAATTAATGCCTGCTTCTTTCAGATCCCTCAAAAGTTGTTTTACATGTTATATAAGACTAAATTTACCTCATGGCTTCCCATACGGGTAAATGCAGACTGGCTGTTATAGAAGGAGTAGTGAGTAATTAAGTAATTACAGAAACTGCAGTTCCTCTAATGGCCACTTGAGGCTGAATTCAAAAATGAGTCCATGCCCGCAGACTCCCATGTTAAAATATCCAACTTTACAGCAGAAAGGTCTCCATGGCTACATTTACTCTTCATAATGACAGTTAAATTGCCATCTTGCAGCAACTGTGTCACTATTTGTGGAGCAACTTCTGTTTCAGGGTTCTGGCTGGTTAATGTGAATTTCTCTGTATTTAGATGGCAACAAATTTGTAACCTACAGCAACAGATTTATGATATCCGGCGATTTGATATTGGTATTATCACGTGTAGTTGCCGCTTGACCCACTGAGCCGCAGATTGTTTACATAACGACACCATCTTATTGCCATTTCGATGCAGCAAAGTGGTTTGGAAGACCGCAAATAACCGTGAGCGGTCGCAGACTTGGTCCCCTTCGAGATTGCGAATTAATTACACACAGTCGCAATAAGGGCCCATCAGGGGCCCCAAAGATGATTTTGAACCTGGACCCTCCAAGCATGTTGTTCTGACCATGTAGATATTAATTTTTCTCAACAGGACAGAGCGTGCAGGCTTAACGTAAACCTTGATACTCTGAAGTCATTAAATGCATCACAGCATGTCACTCATATTTCTGGATAAATGCTCTGAAATTAACCTAGAACTGTTTGTAGTAATAGTACTAATAGTAGTAGTAGTAGTAGCAACTGTTGTGGCAAAATAATTTCCCAAATAAGGGATAAAGTATTTGTTATCGTGCTTCCTTTTATGAGGGGATTATGATCAATTTATTTTTCTTTGCAACTACATGAAGCTGGGTTTTTTTTCGCTCTCACTTTAGCGCATTTCCATTTATTGTTTACACTAATACACTCGACAGCATCATACAGCAAATACAAGGGCTAAAGGGTTTATTTCTTGTTAATATCAGCCAAAACCTTAACAGCGATGCCAAGATTATTTTTTTTTAATTCAATAATTTTAATCACATTTTGAGTCATGTGGTAAATATGTGCACACCCTGTTCTGTTTTCTGAGGTCTGAAAAGCCTTTCACAGAGGGGGGGGAAGAAAACCTGGGAAGGAGTACAGATGAGAACAGGTGGCAAAACAGTGTGAGAAACACGAGGGAGAAAAACAAGAGACACCTGCTCGTGAAACCCAACCTGGTTCCTCCATCACATTCCAGCAGAGTTCAGCTGACGGAGCCGCTCAGACAGCGGCTGGGGAGGACTCTCGGCGTCCAACAGTAAATTATCCCTCGGACGGTACACTCAGTGTGACAGCATGGCTGACGCTGCATTTGCACTGCAGAAATCTGTGTATATTTGAAGGAAGACAACAGTTTCTTTACTCTGCATTGCCTCATTCAATACGGTGTACCCCTGTATTTGATGCATGCTAACTATAGGAACAAGCCTTTCGCATACACTGGCTCATGCAAACAACATCAGTTTGTGAGTGCACAGTGCCAGCAGGATGTGTCTGTGCCTGGCTTTGGTCATTTGGTGCGAGGAGATCTAAACTGGGGTCATTTTTCTAGATTTGAAGCCACGTTTGTGGCTGGAACAGAATTATTTATGAATTTCAGCAAACTGTATATTTGGCAAGGAGAAAAAAGTAACACCAGACTAGTCTGAAAGTCAGAAAACAGTCAAAACGGAGCTTATGGCAAGCTAACATGAGCCAGGCATTAGTAGCCAAAATGCTCCTTTAGTTTAAAAAATCAAAACTGTTAAAAAAAACGGTCCAGATTATTTCACTTTTAGTAAAATGATCACTGTGTTCCTCAAGATGTGACAATAAAGTTTAACATCAAAACGCCGAGTCGAGCGGGTGGTTAGTACGTTAGCTAGCTAGTTGAGTTAAAGACTTATAGAAATACGTTTTTATGCTGAACTGCTGTAGTATTAAGGTAAACAAAGGAAGTCTAAGCAGCAATTGTATAAACGGAATATGGGCTGGTTGATATAATGAGCTACAGAACTGTGGCTAGGCTAATATGAGCACATTAGTACAGGTAAGATGCAGGATGAGGGATGAATTGTGAATGAAGTCTGATGCGGGACAGAGCATCGGTTGCGTTAGGCGGGCATGAAAATGATTGATCCGAGTTAGGCGATGCTGGAAGTGGAAGTGATGTGAAGAATAGTCTAGCATCCCGAGCACCCAGGAATGATCTTCAAGTTACACATAATCGTCATCAGAATCTGTTTGAAAACATTAAAATTAGAACTAATAAGGATTCTGGATTGAGCACAGGACTATAAATACAACTTGGCATCTTAAGTCTTCTGAACACTTGATCAGCAAATCTTTTGGGAGTTGGAGCCACAATGGCTCAAATGAATTTGCCATCTAGTATACCCCAAACTCTGACATGGGCTGACATAATCAGCATAATTTCCTTCTTAAATGGCTCATCAGTGTTTCTTCTTATAAAGTTGAATGACTGATGGTAACCCTAAGTAGCAAAACCCTGTAACTGAAACACTGCTGCCACGGTCTCCCCAACCGTCTGATCAACCTGTAATTTTGAGTGAACTATTAACCCATCCCTGAGATTCTCTGTCTCCTTCTGGCTGCAGGGTAGAGGAGCCAGGCCTCAGTCACGTCAGCTCCGTGACATCGAAGCGACCGTGACACCGCTGTGAACGGCCGATGACTGATGCCTTTTTGTCTTCTACAGTCAGGACACATCGCCCGGCCTGCGGACGACTGTAATTGGACCGACAGGTGACACATATGTGGAAACCAGGAGATGATGGGAGAGACGGCTTGGATCACAGGACCTGCACCTCACATGCCTCTTCTGAGTAGTGTAAGTGTGTGAGGAGCTCCACTGTGACACCGGACATTTAAAATCAGCAATAATCTACATGTTAGAGGGCAAACAGTTCCCTCCTTTCATGACCAACGCAATATTTTTATTTACAGCTTGGATACTGTTTTTTTGTGCTCTTCTAGCTTTCCCTTTTTAGGGACGTTATATTTTAGTCATATTGGTGCAGAAACCTTTAGACATCTCAAATCTTAAGAACAAGAACAAGCTAGAGACCCTTAATGAGCTTCAGCATCTGTATGAAGTGAGGACCCTTTCAAGGGCACAGGCTGTCATTTTGGACTCTCAGCATCCTTTGAGTCCAAATGCTTCCATCAGGGTAAAGGTTTGGTTTTCCCAAAATTCCCACAAATAGATCCATTTGTTATTGCCATATTTTCCTTCACGCTTCATGGCGGCAGTTTGGCAGACGTGGCTCTAGTATTAAGTTTTGTGGTATTTATAGCATGTATGTAGATATTTTGTTGGGGAACTGTCCACACAGGGACATTCAAGTTTTTTAACTCGTACTCTGTAAACTGTAGTTGTTGCAGGATGCTAGCACCGGGGGACACCAGATTTCGAGAGCTCATAAGAAATCAGAAAATTCTTCTAGAAACAAATACTAATCCAAACCACTTGAATACTGGTTGAAAACTTAATTGTGGGCAAACCTCCTGTGTTCCCATCATTTTTTTGAGTGGTGTATAATAACTCTGGTTCTTGTCCTTCTCCTGGAAACACAGCAATAGCACATCCCTTATACAAGTAAACATAAAGACTACATGTTACTCATCCAGTAGTTTGAGTAGGATGCGTCTAACACAAAATCTGAACTTCTAATTTGTCCTAAAACTAAAGAACAACTGGGTGACCGCCATATTTTTCTGTGTGTCACTTCAAAAGCAGACCCATTAGACGAAGCCTTGTCTCTGATGTAAAATACAAATGCCACTCTATTATTAAAACTGTCATTCGGGCTGCATGTGCAGCAGGGTTGGACACTTCTTTTGTTCATTTCATGGCTTTTTTTTTTTTTTTGCCTGAGATGCTTTCAGATGTTTTTAGATTTATTATCTTTATTTTAAAATGCAGCAGAATTGCTTTAAGTGCAGCTAATAATGGATTAAAGAAAACACCAGTTATTACAAATGAAACATGCTCAGTAGAAAGCTGAGGTTAAATATTTAAGTAATGCAGTCTCCAGACAGACAGCAGGCTCCATGTTTTATGAGTCACTACATGCATATGATATTATGCATGAACATCATGGGAGATACATCCTACAGTCTGTATGATAATATACATTAGAGTCACACCTCCGCTTATCTGTTTTCAGTCTTTAAGTCGCCAAGAGTGAGATCACAGTTGCGTTCCTCAGATGCATATGTTTGTCGTCGTTCTGCTGCTCTATAGGAGGCAGGGTCTAAATGGATGTTTCTGTTTATCAGCTGCGGTTCCTGCAGTGGCCACTCGAGGCAGCTGACAAAATTCAGTCAATCCCCATAGACTCCCATGTTAAAATGTCAAACTTTACAGCAGAAATAAACACGTTTACAGGCTACTACAAGAAACATTTTTGTTTTCATGGCTAGTTTTCCCCTTTTTAAACAACATTAAAATATAGATTGTTATAATGTACCTTTTTATAATAAAATTATTTGGGGTGATAACCATTTGATCTTCTCATCTAAATATGGTCACTTCTGCTTCTAGCCACAAAGATGAGGCTTCAAAATCAGAGACCATAAATTAAAAGAATTGTCATCCCTTTATCAGAGATTTGTTTTTTCAAAAAAAGAGCTTCATATAAACTAGGTAAATTGTCACTGAAAGCTCTTCCATTAAGATTTCTCTTCACTGGAACAAAGACAAAAAACAAAGTAGAGGGGCTGGACTACCTGTGCAACCTTTGTAGGGTCCAGGTGGTGACTACCAGTGGTGACATTGAACCTAAACCAAAACTAGTGAAAAACAGTCAGAAAAGACGGAGGAAAAATTTAAGTGGCCTCTACCCTTAAAGCCATTCCTGTTTTGGGGGTTGTCAAATTGTTGCCCTTCTAGTGCGCCTGTTGTTAATTTCATTAACACCAAAGAAGCTGAAGTTTAATAATCTAGACTTTCAGTCCAGTCTTTCTTGTATTAAAACTGTTAGGGGTGTAGCACCTAAAGAGATTTCAGCTCTTTGCAGACCAGCATTGCTGGTCATACGTTTAGGCATAGCATACTTTTAGCCATAGCCCATATTACATTCTTACATTCAAACTATTAGTGATACAGCCAAGCTTATTAGTATGAGCTAATAAGTTAGCACACCTCTTGTCTTAATTTGGTCACTTCAGGGATCATAAATAACAAAAAAAAAAATGGCTGTATCCACAAGGCTACATACCAATGGGTGTCTCCAGGGTCACTACATCCATCTTCTAAATACAGTCTATCATTGGGCTCACGTCTCAGTGCAGACCTTTCAACATCTAAACTGCAGAACCATTTCCATCCGTGAGAGTTGTCACATTAACATTTCACAACACTGGAACTAAGGGCCAAAGAAGAAAGATGTGTCCATATACTTCTGGCAACTTTTTCTTGTTCCTACAATCTTTGCTGGGTGTGATTTATACATGTAGCAACAAAAGACAATGGCTTCTTTTTTATAATGAGCATTATTTGTTATGTGTTCTTCTGGTTTATAAGGTAAAGTTTTCAAATCAGGCACCTTAAAGTTAACTCCAGCCGCTGAGGAGAATGTTCCTTATAGCGATCAGTGAAATGTCACATTTTAATGCAACTCTACCTTCGTTCAGTGCAACCTAATTATGACCAGTTCCCCTTGAATTATTCTTTAAGCCCTGGCAGTGGGGTATCAGTGTAAAGTGCGCTGTTTGAAGCAGATATTTGTATTTTGCTTGACAAACTTCAGAGAAAATTTGTAGAGCTCTGTGTCATCTGTGGCCCAATTAGCAAAGCAATTTCCCAGCAAACAGTCAAAGAGGAAAAACAGATATTCTTGTAGGTGGATCATTAGCTGGAAATGAGTGAAAATACCCCTCGATGCTGCGCCCTCACACCCCGACTGTTTCAAAGAGCAGCCGCCTGTTTTGTGCTGTCAAATCCCCCCGTTGTTTATTAGTCCGGGCATCCTCGATGGGCGCCGCGGCACCAAATCCCAAATCTTTGCCCCGGCTTCTCGTCTCAAACACATCTAAGCCCGGCGAGACTTGTGATAGCCCTCCTTCTCCTCCAAACGGAGCAACAGGCCCACGGGCCGGCGAGCGAGCTGCAGCTCGGTGAGAGCCCAGGGGAGGTGGGATCGAGTCCTATTTGTCAGAGCTTTCCATCGTCACTTTTCATCGAATGGGGCTGGCGGGGAAGCGGCGGGCTTCTCTAATGTACTCGTGCCGTCTTCTTCCCGCATGAGTGTTTTCTGTTTGGCTGCTGTCACTGGAAAAAAAAAAAAGGCACATAAGTACTCGCTCTAAATCTTTTCACACACACTTTCTCCCTGAAACACACACTTGCTGGACAGAGCGATGTGCTCTCCAGGGCTGAGAATTTCCCCTCTCTGTCTTTATCTGCTGGTAAATGTTGACAGACCACTGAACCCTGATGCTGGTCTGTGACAGGCTTAGCTGTTTGTACAGTGTTGGGGTGTGGAGGGAAAAAGAGAAACAAAGGAGGCCTCTGGTGTGGTGGTTAGCCATCATGGCTGCTCAGCTCACACTGAAAGGACCTCTAACATCATCCCAGCTCCATCCCAACAACCACCACCACCACTGATACCGCCGCCGCCGAGGCGAGCACTTGGCTGCACCCCGGTCAGCTGGCTCGAAGACCATTAGGGAAATGGCTGAAGGGTTCTCGCCTTTCAAACCCGGCTGCACTGTTCAAATTAATGAGGGGATTGTCAGCATATCAGAGCTGATGGGTGTGAAGAGCGAGGCCCCAGTACAGATCCTGAAAACAAGAACGCCCAGGACAAAACTCATTTCACTGGAGAGTGGCTGTTGTCTTTGGCCTAGTTTGTGCAGCAGTTGTTAACTTAAGTTTGCAGAGCAACACTTCACCGCCTGATTGTTCACAAAAAAATCCCAACAAACTGTTAATTAAAGAGGCTGCAAGTTAGAATATTTCACATCAATGATCCAAATCTCATCCAAAAGGATGATCTTGTGGATTTGAAAAGAGCTGCTTGTCTTTATTGGTTAAAGATAACCAAGTGATTTTTTTGCCTAACCTTGACCACACAATGTATTTATAATTAATATCGTATTTAAAACTTGTACCCTTAATTTGTAAAAATCTGTGATATGAATGTATCTGGCATGAAAAGCTAAATATTTTTGCGATATCACCACCCCTTCAATCTCCTAATGCAAACCTCTTTTTCCTTTAAAAGTGGAAAATATTAATGTTTAATGTATTAATGTATTGCATGCGGGTAAACTGTCCATGAGGGGTGCAAAAGACAGTTGGGTGTCAGCAAAACCACTGGGTGTCATTTGACAACAATCTGAGATTTTAACAGCTCTTTATGATGAGTCTACATTTTTGAACCAGTCCGTGGAACAGGACGTCTTGTCCTGGATATCTGTTAGCTCAACCCGAAGCCCCAAAAATATACTGTCCTCGAGAGCTAAATCATCAGCTGAGCTCCCAGAACTGAGGTTCAGCTAAAGGTGAAGTGTAATTTTTGACTCCAATTCACCCCACATCTTATTTGGCTTCATCTTACTAACTGTCTCTATCCATAATTGTCTGCTGGAGTAGCACATAAACTACATTCCCTACCTTCACTTTAATCTTAATCTTTAAATGAGCTCTGTGTCCTCTGTGGCTCAATTAGCGAAGACAAAACATTTTATTTAAAGCCACCCCACGTTATCTGTGCCACTGTACACGGCAATGTGCAATCTTTATCTGGTTGCATTGTCTGGAAACTGATGTCTGATTGGAGCCTTTGTGTTTACGTCTGGTACTAATAAGCATCTGCTTGTCTGTGTTGGCTCTGCTGGTGGAACAAACACGGCATTACATGTAAAGGAATCCAATATTTAGTTTCTTAACTAACAATCTTTCCATCTTTCTATTGTTGTAGACAAATGATAGCAAACAGGTTCATAGCTTTTCTGCCAGTGGGTTCAAAATTCTTGGCTACGCGTACTACGTCCCTACACCACCAATGGTGAACAAAGCTAGCAAGCTAATTTTAGCTTATAAATATACACCACTAGCATAAACAAAGCTTGACACAAACTCCGCAAGAGGGTACCTGATATTGTTTCAGATAGTATTTTGCTAGCAACACAGTTAGCAAGGAAGCAAGCAAAATTTCACAGCTAGCTTTCTGCATTTAGTAGCTAGCAGATAATATTTTGCTAACAATAGCATACTGTTTTGGGTTGATAAGAGCGGTATCCAAAATCAAGGCTACATCCTTCGAATGTGGCCAGTATCTGAAGGCTGCATCAGACAAATCCCTTGTGGCCCAGCCTATCCCAACATACATTGTGCACCAGTGGCGGTGGATAACTTTTTACAAAGTTCAGCTGCTTCAGCCGTGATGGTCTGGGGAGGCATATCCATGGAGGGACCCACAGACCTCTACAGGCTAGGAAACGGCACCCTGACTGACATTAGTTATCGGGATGAAATCCTTGGGCCCATTTTCAGACCCTACAGTGATGCAGTGGCTCCTGGGTTTCTCCTGATGCACAGCTTCATGTAGTGAAAGTATACAGTCACTTCCTGGACGACGAAGGAATTTATACCACTGATTGGCCCCCATGCTCATTTGGCCTGTTTCGATATCCTACCCTGTAGTATATATACACGTGATATGTATAAGTAAACTTTGTGGGTATTGTACTGATACAAAAGTGTATCATAATCCATGAGCACACCGCTAATAATAACAGTTCTATAGATTTTTACCTTTAAAATTAAGAACAGTTTGCCATGTTTGAACTGGAAAATATCAAAATCTCCTCTGGCCCAACGACCATTTACAGTCTTTGCTTTGATTGAAATGAGCTGAAAAGGAAAGTCACATTGAGGCAGTCCTTCTGTTCAGAGGAAAAGGGTTGACAGTCTGGTCGGAGAGAAGATACCAGACACCTTCCAGATGAGCAACGTGCTCCTGAACCCTGAGAATCAGCAGGATAAAGCGATAACAGGCACATCATATCAAATTCAACATGATACAAGCGTGTGGGAGACTTTTTTTTTGAACCCATCACCAGCTGCAGTTCAGCCTGCTGGTGAAAGTGTCACAGACGCTCACCTCTCCTTGTTTGATATGCCTGCATCCACCCTCCCTCCACCACCCCCTCCACTTCCTGCGGGAACTACATTTGTCGAAGAGGCATTTCCCCTGCCGAGCTGGAGCGGGTCACATCTGAGCGACCCACCGGCACGACAATACAGAAAGACACAAAGGTGAGGACAGACAATGAGATGCAGAGCTCGCTGGGTCCCGACCCGCCGGGGCGACCGGCTTTGACGGTGACAGCGCCTTCCGCCGAGGATGTCGCCCTGACACATCGGGAGAAACAATGTAGGATGTAACTAAGCAAATTAAACCAGGGCCATGTGGGCTTCTTTGAATGAAGATGAAAGTGTGTCACACACCTCTGTGTTGTAGCTGTGTGGCACTAACACGGCCTGTGGGGACTCGAGAGAAGATTGGATTTCAAAAGCCAGAGTTTCACTGAAGGGGAAATGAAATATGTCCTTGGTGCTGCTGAGCAAGATATCAACTGCCTGTCCTGTCACTTTAACCTGCATTACAGCTAAGTTTTAACAAGAGGAGAGGTGAAAAGTTATTAAAACTCCCAGAATGACTAATTTCATCTTCTTTCTTTCTTCTTTGTTGTGAGAATCAGAATTATGGAGCCAAACTTTTTTAAGACTGCCGTTGGTTGATCGTAGTGGAGCCTACATGCAGAACCATAGAATTTATGTTACTAGATCATATTTATTAATTCATGTTTATCATTTTATTGTTACAGCTGGAAATTGATGATTTTAATTATTTTTTTATACTTCTTGGTTGTTTTATAATACAGCATAAGCTGTTAGGAAACCTATATTTTTAAACTTAAATTAAAATTAACAATGTACTGGAACTTAGGTTTTTCAGACACGTGACCACCACAGTCACAGTGACAGTGTAGGATCAAGTGAATAAGGCCCCAGTCATAGAGAACAGTCCATCTGGCAACCAGTGCTAGTGAGGGAAAAATGGATCTTCCCCAACCAGTTTCAAGTTGGTGTTGGAAGTTGATGACAGTTGCGGGGACAATGATTGCTAAAGCCCCAGTCACACAGGCCTACAGACAGGTCAATCAACCCCAGAAACCACCTGTCACAAGGGGAAAATGTGTATTCCCCAACTGGTTGGCAAAAACCTCCATGTGATTTCTCTACCTGCAGACACTCTCCAGCTACTCTCTGAGCTGCAGTGAAACTGAAAAGTGTGACACAAACCATAAATGAAGCCTGTTTGACTTCAAAATAAAAGTTTTGCCCTTTGAAACGTTGGCTGCTTCTCCATTCCTGGGTTGCATTGCACTTATTGAAAAACTACAGGCAACTATGGCAATCTGCCTACAGCCAAAGTAATCACTAGGAGGTTTTTGATGCAGCACCCATGCAACCAATTTCTCCCAACAGGAGCAAGAAACCTCCAGGAACCACTGCTAGCCAATCGGGGAATACACATTTCCCTATCAAACCCACTGTGTATCACTTCCAATATTGCGGGAAACTCAAGCAATGTGTGCATGACATCACATCAGAAACCTCAATACAAAGTTCAATATTTTCATCCAAAAGATGGTAGAATAAGTACATAAAGTGTAAGTACACTGAAACTAACCAATGTCAAGGATGTATGTGTTCCCTGATCCTGTTTCCTATTACTCTTGACAAAGTTTACACAACTGGAAGACCATTCAGCAGTGTATAGTATTCATCTCCAGGTGAAGACTGAGATGGTAAGGTTCTGAAGAATGTTGAATTCATGCACTTAGCCTATAAGCAGCGACAACGGTGCCCATGAAGACATCAAACTTGAAAACTATGTTCAAAGTGTGCAGCAAACAAAGCCAGAGGTGCTTTTAGCTGGCTGCAGTATATAAAAAAAAACAAGATTAGGCTCCATGAGAGCAACTTTGAGTCAGGCAAAAGAGGGGCAGTGGACAGTGATGGTAGAAATAGTGCTCGAGACCAATATTTTTTTTTTAAAAAAAACATTAAAATTGCACTTCAGTGAAGTACTTGAGTACATTTACCAATCTTCAGGTTCCACCTAACCTTTTGCATTCCTTTGAGAAATCTAATGTGGAGCATGCTATTTAAGGTGCCTACAGCTGCTACTTTCCAGGTCGCTTTACAACCTGCCTTCAACTTCCAGCTTCTTTTTTTATGGAACTGGATTTCACCCAAGTATTTATTTATTTTTTATCCCCAGCTTCCCATTATTGCAGTTCCCATTTCCTGGGATTAAACCCTAGTACAGACCATCGAAGAAATTTGTGCTTCAGTATCTCATTAGTCTGCGACTTAATTACCATTATTAGTGTCTGTGTGTTGCACCTGTACAGTTCATGAATGCAGCTTGCTAACCAAGTGAGCTAGCATCAGCTTGTAACTCAGCGCACTGCCCTCTCGTCCAAATATGGTCGCATCTGACTCAAAAAAACCGCAAACAAAAACAACAAAAACACCATGGTGGACAGGCAAAACAGTAACTGAGCTCTGAAATGCGTTCAAAACGAGTCCATCTTTTATATACAGACTATAGCCAAACTGTAAAGGCATAATTATATTACATTACCTGCTAAATTAATCAGTAACTTATAGATTGTGCTTTTTAAACACAGTTGAAAGCATCAAAATTTTAGATAATTTACCATATTCACAAAGAACAGTTATTAATATGGTTTGGTTCCTCTGAAATGATCATGATCTGTACCTTTCACCTTTTACTTTAAGGGGGTTTGTTTTCACCCTTGCTGGGCTGTTAATAGTAAAGAAGGACCCAGGAAGCCCAGGTAGAGAGGAAGATCTGACATTTGTTTGTGTTTCTAATGATTCTTATACATAAAACGCGAGAAAATACTCAACATTTAACTATGAAAACTATGTTCAAAGTGCGCAGCCGAAGATAGATCCACGTTCACCTGTTTGTTGGCAGGAGTTTGTCCTAATCGGGTTTCAGTGAGCATCGGTTAAAAACATGCCTCCCAGTAGGAGACGTGTTATGAGTCAGATATCGAGGCCGGCTGATTAGAGACAGCAGAATGCAGAGTTAAATGTACAGTAATGATCCCTCGGCCTGTTTGATGTGAACTCGGCTCTTGTGCACTCGCTGTGGAAAAACATTCAGGTCAGTAGATAGTTTTCACACCACTGATTAAACCAAAGCTGAGCTCATCGTTTCTCCTCCACATCCTGGAGGAAGCTGTTTTCTCCCCTCGTCCACTTGTTTTCTCTCTCTCCCTCCCTCCTTTTCCCTTCCATCTCAGGGAATTCACTTCACTTTAATTGTTTGACAGTCTTTTCCTGCCTTTATGCCACGGCCGCAGAAGGTGCCGAGGATTTTTTCCTCCTTTTTTGAGGCATTAATAACATTCCGCTCGACTGATTCCCCGGGGCACAACCTCATTATGGCTTATAGGCAGAAAAAAAAATAAACTGTCTGTACCGCCTGGCAGCTTTTCTCCCTCCTTTTCACAGAGAAATGAGGAGCTGGTGTAAAGTGCCTGCTTATGAAACAGTCTTCTGTTGCAAACTAAAACACATGTCCAGGCTGTTATCTATTTCCGTGGCAGAAAGTGACTGGCTGCTTCTCCCGCTGTCTGCACTGGGTGGCAGCACTGTGGGTGAGATTAGAGGAGGAGGACTCTGGAAACCATTTAAAGCAGGCACAGTGCAAAGGCAGGGTCTGTAACCCCCCCTGCCTCTGTTTAAAATTTACAAATGCATAAAAGTAGTAAATGGTTCATAACACAGTATAATGGAGCTGTAAGCAGGTGAGGAGTGTTTTCCAGTGGATTTATTAACTATTATAATTTATAATACAACCTAAATGATGTATAGAAATATCTGTGGAACAAGACGCCCAATCCAAACCCATCAGATAATGCATGTCGGGTACAAATATAATGTCCAACCTACATCTGAGTCCAACCTAAATCTCTAAAAGTACCCGAAAATTACTCTAAGGATCCGAAAGTGTAGTGACACTAGAAATCATTGTGCGATCATCTTGACATAAACAAACAAAACATCTAAAGATCAGCTTTGAATGTCCTTCAAGAAGCCCGGGGAACATTTTTGTGCTGCTTTCAAGCTCATTTCCAAATCCACAGGTCACATCAAAACATCTGCCTTGGGATATGATATGACTGGAGGACCTGTCATTTCTTGAGCTACCAAGAATTTGTCTTGCACAAGCATATTTGTAATATTTAATAAAGGCATGCATAATTTAAACTGCAAACTATGACAATTTACGGCGCCTTGAAGTACACAGCTTGGAGATGAGCCTGGTGTCAGCATATAGATATAAACTTTGTTTACCCAAAATGCAATTTTTTTCAAACATCCAAGAGAACGACACCTGTTTCTGTGATACTCTACGATCCCATCAGTGCTGGTTACAGAAAACAAAATGGACTTTGGTCCGTTGGTACAGATTCAAACACCAAAATAACTGCAGCGAGACCCTTTGGTTCCTCCAGAGTGGTTCCTTTACGGCGAGAACATTATCTGACCCAACCACCAGGTGTACACTGCAGATTTGAGCTAAGCACTTACATCCCATAGACAGGTATGCGTTGCATTCAGAGGACCATAGGTGTGCAGAGGAATATTGCCAAGGTAATGACAAAGGTTAGGACTAAATTCTCCATGATAGCCTTTAGTCCAGAGCACGGCACCTTCTTCCTGTTTTTACTTTTGTTGCTCCTGTCACAGATACATCTGGCCAATAAGCAGACTGAACTTTTTCACCTGGTTTGTAGCGTCCCTTTTTGGTTTGCTTGGAGTTTTCTCTGTGTGAAAAGAACCCAAACGACCAAAGACAACAGATCTGGACCAGATTAAACCGACTATGGGTGCTCTGAAAATATTCACAGTATCATTAAATATACTGAAACTGCTGCGCAGAACCCCATAAAAACCAGCTGATTCTGAGGGGGTCGGGTGGGAACAGTTTTGAGGTTTGACTGTTTAAATGTGTCCCACTGCACTGTGAGCTTCACAAACTGGTGTGAGGAGAAAGGTCGGTTATTGCGCCGTGGTTTCCAACAAACTAAAATGCATTTGTCACCACTGGTTGGCTCTACAGTGGAAGGGTTTTCAGCCACGTGATGGTGTAAGTCTAAGTAGAAGAACCAGGGAAGAACAAACAGTACAGCGCACACAGATTAAGTGTGAGGCACTAATGCATTAAAAAGCTCGTGGAGTTAAAAAGTGAGGAAAGTAAAGTGGGAGTTTTTTTTTTTCTGAAGGCATCAAATCATCTGAGGGCAGAGAAAGTGCATCAGTATTTTCATCTCATACAGTTTATTCAAACTGGAAGCTGGCCAAGTCCTCCGCTGTCGGACATTCAGCAGTCTGAGGGTCAAGTGTCTTGCCCAAGGGCACCAGGGCGGCAGCAGGTTGAGCCGAGGAGTATGACACGGAGCACGAAATGTTCCGGATAAACATTAGAAAGGCCAAGCAGTGTGGCTGACTGACAGCAGCTTTGAATTTCACAAGTTGAAATATTTAAACTTGTGGCGGCTTTTTGGAGAAGTGCCTCTGACTCTCCGCTGTGACCTCCCGCTTCTAAAGTTGCCTCGTGGAGAGATCGACTGTATTTAGCTTTAAAAAGCACAAAAAGAAGCTTTTTTTTATTTTTATATCACGCACTTGAATTTTTAAATGAAGATACTGCTAATTTAATGTGTATTAATGCAGGGAGCCTTTATCTTGACCTCGTGGAATAATATCGAGTGAACTTGCAACAGTAGTAAACATTTAGTTAAGAAAAAAGGAATAAAAGTGACTTTTACAGTTTAAAGTGATCTAACAGCAAACCTCTTTCTGATTCCCTTCATGTTTGCATTTAGAACATATTTTTGTTTTATATATATATATATATATATATATATATATATATATATATATATATATATATATATATATATATATATATATATACTTACTGTGTTTTGATTTTAATATTCTATTGTGATTATTCCTAGTTTTTGTTTATTTGTTGTACTTTATATAATGATGTAGGGACTCTACAATATCACATATCACATATTGATAGTTTTGATGAGTTTTGAAGCTTCGACTTTAGCATTATGGAGTCCAAAATGTTGTTTTTTTGGAGCCACAAGTGAACTCATGTGAACAGGTGGAGTGCCACGTTACCAGCTAATGGTAGTTAGCTTTCTTAGCAAACTGTAGCCATAAACTCTAACGGCGCACATGCTAATCAGTGCTAATTAACAGACCAAACCTGGAGTCATTTTTAGCACAGGCTGTTAGGATAATTACCTGCATACTGAGCCATATTATCTGCCAGATAATTTCAGTGAAATGCTCCAAAAGGCACCAACAGCAGTCAAGAGGTCCAGTTCAGCCACTTGAAATTCCAGACAATTAGCGGCTAAAGTCACTAGCTACCCCAAATTAACCAATAATTCATTACTTAAAACCATAATTTAAGTATTTAAGGTTGACTTAAGAATAAATACTCCACATTTTTGTTTATCAGTCACGTGGCTTAATCATGTATCAAAAGGTCAAATGCATCCAGATGTTTTCTCCCAAAAATATGAGCCTGAAAACTGTTTCATGTGTTTTTTTTGTTTCATCCACCCGACGGGACCAACGCAAAATGACAGATTGGATGCACGGCTCTTGCCTCCTCTGCAGCAGCGGCGGTTTGCTGCTCGATATAAAGCAGATTAATCATACACAGCATTCCATAAAGTGATGGACAGTCGGCCTCTTTGTGCTGTCGCTGATTTCAGTGTCTCTCTGCTTCTTCTTCTTCTTCTTCTTCTTCTTCTTCTTCTTCGCAGAGACAAATTCCTGCACACTTAATGTAGATTCTGTTTCCAAAAGCTTTTCTTGCACTCAATTTATATTCATTCAGTTAAATTAAGGGTTTGTTGGAGAGGAGTTAAGCGTCAATACGACTTCAATCAACCGGCATGAATTTCAGGGTGCATCCAGGCAAGGTCTGCATCAAATCCCACTAATGTGCCTCCCAAACAGATTTTAGCGTTATTGAGTGAAGGGTTGTAATTAAAGGCAGGTTCACATCGATGAATGTGGGTTATTTAGCTCAAAAGATAATTTCTGGTGATGCTTTACATAATCCTTAAAATATACAAGGAAGCTCTGCTCGCGAGGAGAAAAATATAAATTAATGGGAAAGCTAATGGACATGTTGATGGCATTTCAGTAAACCTAATAAGAATTGATTCGTGGTTTGTGAGAACATTTTCATTCCTCAAACCTCCCTCCCTCCTCTCCCGTGCTTTACATGTGTAATGAACCTGCCTGAGCATTGATCAAAAACAAAAATTGGGGGAGTAAATCTGCTTAAAAAGCCCCCCCCCCGCCGCCCCTGCCTGGGCTTTGTCCTGGCAGCGGGCTGGCCAGCACTTACCGAGGTGCTATATGTCTCTTAAATTACTAAATTGCCTTCTGGCCCCGGTGCTTTTCTCCACCGGCAATGGTTTGCGGGCATTAGTTGAAAGTTTTTCCCGCAAATATTTAATCCCCGCTGTGACTGACAATGTTGTCAGACCTCTGGACGGGCTTTACGGCGTTATTACAAGCGCTCCTCCGTCCGTGGCACTTTGGATTATTCAAGATTATGTTGTAATCCTTTTAATCCTCATTGCATTAAGATTTCAGTCAAAATACTGCAACAGTAAAGTAGCACTCGGAAGCAATGAGGTCTTAAGCAGGCGTCATGATTGGGCAGCCGCCTTCGTTTCCTCCCCGTTTTCTCTTTATTTAGTCTCCAGCGTCTCTGCATTGTCAATAAGCCGAGCAACAGATATTTGCTTTTCAGATGCCGCGATGATTTATTCGAGGCGGTGAAAGTCATCTCCAATCACCGTGGAGGAAAACACATATTTGCCAGCTCGCCGTGTCAAGGCGAGGCAAAGACAAACTGAGAGCGGGGCGCGTTCACAAGCACTCAGAGTTTCCTCCCGCCTGTATCTGGGAACTTTTCTGATGGAATATTTGTCTCCGACGGCGCGTCCTGCGGTTACTGCTCAACTGTTTCTCCCCCGACCGATGTTCTCCTGCTGCTCTATACAGCCCTTATCTCTCCTCGCTTGACTTCCCGCCATGCCACAGAGCCTCCAGCAGACTCCTGTCTGCGTCTGGAAGCTACACTGAATAAAACAATGTCCAACTTGGAAACTGTGGCTTCTCGTTTTGGTAAAAATAATAATGAAAAAAAAACTAATCCACATCATGTAGCCGCATAACTCTTGACAGGATGCAAATCCACACAGAGGTGGCTCCGGAATGAGCTGAAGCCACTTTATTTACAAATCACAACAAAAACGTGCGGTGTAAAACTCAGCAAATACCAAAACACAAGGCCTGATCGGACGACCCAGAGCCGAGTCGCCTCCGAGAGCGCCTTTAGTTTCCAGTAGAAGCCCCTCATACCGGAAAAAGAACAGGTTTGTTGTTATTTGCTGTCTCTATTTCTACTTTGACCTCGCTTTGACCTTTGCAGCCATGAAACAAAACTGTCAGGTCACAATAAAAACTGTGTATAACATGTTTTCCCATTTATCCATCTACCTCAGGGGCATTCAATTCAAATTTAAGGAGGTCCAGCTAATCATAAAGTTCCACATGCATTATATTTTAATGCGTTATATTCTGAAGTAGCCCATTAGTTGTATCAGTGTCTGTATATAGTCACATTTCACGTGTAAACCATCCCCACAAATATTAATCACAAACATCGTCTCTGACCCTGACATTTTTGGGGCATTTTCTTATAAAACTGTCACACCAAAGCAGTCCAAA
Organism: Pterophyllum scalare; assembly: GCA_024447675.2. Lineage (NCBI taxonomy): Eukaryota > Metazoa > Chordata > Actinopteri > Cichliformes > Cichlidae > Pterophyllum > Pterophyllum scalare. The sequence goes on along the minus strand of JAMQGT020000290.1, from coordinate 197,968 downwards.
TAGATAATAAAGGAAAAAGTGCGTTTTAACACAACCCACAGGAAACGTGAAAATTTGAATTTGGGGGTGAGTGGGGGTGGGGTGGGGACATTTAACACAAGTTTCTGTACAGGAAGTACTTAGTGCTAAATGATTAACATCCCAAGGGTTCCACTCAGAGATTAAACTGCAGTAAATATATGCTAGATGACAATCAGAAGTGTTGTTATTCAAAACAAATTTCTTGTAAATCTGGTGATATTTATATATCTAGGGGAGATTTCACAGGTAATAAAAGTTCAGAAAGCCCTACGGCATCTAATTTTGACTTTCCAGCCATTTGCGAGTGGAAATGTAAAAATAATAAGAGGATTGAAGTAAATAACTTAGTAAATGCAATCAAAGGAGAGACGGAAATTTGTGTTAATGAAGACGGACACGTTTCAAGCAGGAATGCCCCCATTTCACTGTCTGTTAGTAGATTATCTTAATCAAAAACCCGCGTTTACAGGCTGCAGTTGGCAGCGTGAGTTCACATTTCCTCTCTGTATTTCTGGCTGTGTGCTGCAAACGGCTCCTCGGTTTCTTAATTTGCTCTGTTTTTCATCTTTCTTTTTATTGGTACTGACATGTTTTCACCGGTAGAGAAGAGCTTGAAGGCACAAGGAAACGAGCACGATCAGGTCTGAGGGAGATTTTTTTTTTTAACAGCATCATCCTTAATGCGATCACTGCCCCTCCCCGAACACAAGAAGAAACCACTTCTGCCTCCCTCAGAGTCGCTGCTTTTATTCCTCTTCCTTTTTCTGCCTGATCTGAGAGATACTTGACAATTTTGTTGCTTCTGTGGGGGGTAGAAACGCTTCGAGGTGAAAGGAGAAGCGGGTACTTGTCGGTACCGCGGCTCTCGACTTCAAACCCTATAAGATCTGCAACGCGCCTCAGAGTCAAACTTCAAACTGGCAGCAAGTCGTGGAGAGGAGACGAGCAGGATGATCCTGACCGGAGTAGATCTTGTTCTCGGTGCTACAGGCCAGCCGCGTCTCTGCTTGTGAGTTCACGCTGCTGCGTTTGCATCGACTGAAGACGATAGAGAGGTCAGCGGGGGGGCTTTCGGCAGCCTGCGGGGCAACAGAGAGGGCAAGCAGAAGAAAAGCTGAACATCCTCATCTCCTGTGAAATCCTTTTCTCTACTGTTATTTTGACAGACACCTGAAAATCCAACAATCCCACCTCCCACCATGCCATGTTTCCCCGATGCCGGTGTGCAGACTGAAACTGACCGCTGTGTCCGACATGACGTTCCCACGTGAGTGGAAAACAAACCAATCCAGCATTAAATACCATTTACACCGGCGCTGAGGGCACTGCAGCATCCCCTGAACGATTGGTGTCGCCATTCAGGCAAAATCTCCACATCAGTGCTCATCAAAGTTTTTCCCAGAAAGCCTCGTCGTCTCAAACTGCTGCAACATCTGCCTCTGTATAATCTGTGACTCTGCGCTTCTGTACCGATACAGCATTATAAATGAGGTAAAAACCAACACAGAACTCACGTCTTCAACCTGGCCGTGGTTTCAGCCGCAGTGGCAGCAGCACCCACGCAAGGTTACAGAAACGAGAGGTGTACGACCGAAATGACACCAAGGCGCACCCTGGATGTGACCTGGATGTGACCCGCAAGCATAAACGGGCCATCGTAGTTCACTGGCCACATGCAGCCCAATTTGATCTACCAGCATGGACCAGCTCACATTTTCATACAGTATCTGCCTATAACTGTAAAGTGACTGAAATGAATAAATATGTTTTACAGGAATCCCCTTAAATGGCTCTGTGTGTGTTTGTCACACCTAAACTCTTTCATTTTTCTACAGCAGATATTGTGAAACGTCCATCCATCCATCCATCCATCCATCCATCCATCCATCCTCTTCCACTTATTTCTTTTCAGAGTCACAGGGGGGCTGGAGCCTATTCCAGCTGTCATAGGTCGAGAGGCGGGTACACCCTGGACAGGTCGCCAGCCTGTTGACACAGAACACAGAGAGACACTCACACTCACATTCACACCTGTGGGCGATTTAGAATCGCCAATTAACCGAACCCCACTTAGGCCCCATTTACATGAGAACGTTTTCAGATGAAAACGGTGAAGCTTACACCAGAACGGAAATGGGTTCCGCAGTGGAGCGTTTTCGAAACGCTCCGGTCTCCAATTCTGTGTAAATAGGCGAAAACACTACTGGCACATTCGCATTGTGGATGTGACTCTAATATCCACGCCGCCAACCTGAGGCCTGCCAATGGGAACTTCAGCGCAAACATGGGGAGTACATGCAGACATTTTTGAAAAAATATATGGTGTGCATATTGCAACAGACCCCACCAAGAATAGCACTGGATTTCATTGTAAAATAGAGTAACTGATGCAGCTTTGACACAGTGCAAAACCATCCAGATGAAGTGGACCTTCTGATGGGCTGGTTCAGGTTTGTGCCGTTGTTGGTCCTGTAGCTCAGGCCCTACAGCAAAGAAGACAAAAGTTAAGGTTTATAATGAGCAGCTTTTGTAAACGAGTGTTAAACACAGTGAAAACTGCCTGTTGCATCCATGTCCTGTGCTTTTGATCACTGATGGTTTCTTCATGCCTCCTCCTCTCTGTGGTGAACTTGTTCGTGCACATTTTCTTTGGATATTTGATGAATTTTTTGCCCTCTGTGGTGAACTCCACTGTCCCGCTCCATCTGACTTATCATCAGTTCCTCTAATGCTTCTCTCTGCCAATGTTGGACCATAAATCAAGCTTAAAATCAAATGATCACCTTTAAAAGACAAACATTTTACCTTTTATTGTGTATTCGCTTTACACGTGTGATGCCAAACATAGGGTGCAAGGGCCAGAACCAGACTGCCAAAGGGTTCAGTCCAGCAAACAGGATATATTTGCAAAGTGATGAAATTACAGAAAAAGAATGGCACAATATTGTTGGTATTTTTCCACTGTATTTTTACAAAGACATAAGTCAGAGCTATAACCCAAAAAGAGCCATTGCAGCGCCTTATGACATAAGCAGTTTTTTGTAATGACAGCAGGTTGCTGATTTTTTTTCTATCTCAGGCTGTGAACATTTCCAGAAAGGGCTTCTTCGGATTTTAAGGTACTTATTGTCTGACTGAACTAGAGCCGGGCTGTGCTTATGCGCAATACCAGGTTTGACCACAGGGTGATCCAGCGAGTCAGTGTTACTTTTATTTAAATGGAAAAGTCATTAAGAACACATTTTTACTGTCAATGACGACCTGGCAAAAGGGCCTCAGATCTCGAGGAAACAGAGTTTCACGTCTGAAAACATCTCAGTAAATAAAACGCTGCCCCCTAGCGGTGCAAGTTTAAGTTAAACTTAGGGTAATTACAAAAAGTACCTTTAAAACAAAGTGGAATTGCTTTTTCAAACAGGCTATTATGTGGTGGTTTTACTGGTTTGTACGTGGCTCACTGACTAAAATGAGTTTCACACTCTGAGACTTTCCAGGAGCAGGTACGTTTGGGAGAGAGGTTATCACTTTTCTCTGCATTAAACTTAAAATCAGCTCTACAGTACAGAACCACCTCTCTATGGGTAAAATGTACACTTTAGCAGCAGCTATGCAGATCACACTAACACTGCAGGGCTCAGGGATTTGAGCCACCCACACTGAAAGCAAACGGCACTCTGGGAACTCACGGGCACTTTGGTAGATGCCCTAAAGTTTGCCGAACTACCTCTTCTGTCTCGTGGCCTTTTGACTTTGCGAAACATACAGAACATGAAGAGTGGGCTCCGTGGCAGGATGTCTGACTGGTGAGCTCTGTGTGCGGTGTGTGTGTGTGTGTGTGTGTGGAGGGGGGGTGAAAGTAGGTTACAGTTTGCTTTTAGGACATGTAGCTAACCCTTTGACCCCTGGCTTGGATCCTGCTCCCAGACCCCTTCAGCAGCAACAAACACACACTTTTCCCTGACGGCCTCCGGGACTCAGATACCGGTGTCAAAGTGCACGGGCAGCCCGGAGAAGCTTTCACATAGTGGCAACAGTCAAACAGCCGCCCGTCCATCCCTCCTCCTCCTCCTCCTCCTCCTCCACCTCCCCCTCTTCCTCCTCCCAAACGCCACCCTACAGATGTGTTTTTCTCCAGCTTGTCCCCGAACTTCATCCCCTTAACAAGCGTCATCATCGTTGTTGTCATGTCGGTTACGTCGCAGCGAGTGCAGTCTGTTGAGTCAGAGCCTCTGATGCTGCTGACGTTTTGCCTTTGGATGACCCGGATCATGTTGACAAAAACAACAGCGGCGGTTGCACCTCACAGACACATTAGTTACCCTGAAAAACATCCCAATGATTACGCTTGCGGCTCTGACATGTAGACAATGATCGAGTGTGTTTGTCCCCCATGTTTCCAACTGTGTACTGTAAAGCCTTCGGGATGATGTCCACTTATCCTCCATTTTATAATGCATCGTCCTGGGTCATGCCTTCCTCTGTGGATATTAGAACAGGGTCATCTCTTTGGACAAATTCTAAAAAGCTTTCTCTCAGATACACTAAAAAAAATCCGGTTTCATCTGTAATTTAGTTCTTTAAGTTTATTATTTTGATCTAAATCTGGGGTACATCAGCTAATATCTGATGACTTAGCCGGTGGGAGAAACGTCCGATGTTCTGGGGCCTCTGATGCACCCAATGGGAATCCAGATATCTGGGCCAAGACTTTTTTGTGTGTTTATAAATGATGATGACGTGTCATATGGGCAGAGCTGGTTGCGTAAGGTGACAGTTCCTTGTGGAAAAATCCAGCATCTATACAAAAGAAAACCTAAAGATGTATAAATCTCTTTATTTTTGCACTTTACAGTCATGTCCAGGACATTTAGTGCAAAGATTTATTGATTGATTTTTTTTGTGTAACGGACCAATAGCTGGAGGCCAGGATTGAAAACTGAGATGTAGAAGGCTCGGGCTGCGATAAACGAGTCAAACTGACAAACTTAAAGGAAAAAAGAGCCAAATGGGTATCCTGGTCCATTGAGCGTTTCTTCTCCACTCCCCTCTTTTACTCTCCATACATTTATATGACGCTACTGCGTGTCATTAACTTTTGTGTTTTAGTCTCTCTGTGCTCTCTTTTTTGGTCTTCTCTTTGTCCCAGACCCAGTCATGGCAGATGAAGGCCCCCCCTTCCCGTCCCTGAGGCTGGCTTTGATGGAGGTCTCTTCCTTTTTAAGGGAGTTCTTCTTTCCCACAGTCACCCAGTGCTGTTCATAGGGGATTGTCAGATTATTGGGGTTCTCCCTCAAATAATATAGTCTTAAAGCTCAACGGCACCTTGACATCTCATCTGATTCAGCAAGGTCAGAAAATCAAATCATTTCAATTTATCTCGAGATACTTTTTTCAGAAGTCGTCTTTATTGTTTCTAGAAATCTGAAACAGGTTGAGTTTCTTGGTTCAGTTGCATGTATAATGAGATAGTAGTGAGGTTTTTTTTTTTCCATTTTTTTTAATTCATATACTATCATAATTTGTAAAATATTGTGACTTTTTGCATTAGTTTTAGTGAAATGTTGCAAAAATGCTGCAGAAGTGCCCTGCTTACCTCGAGGTTAATGCTGTGGGAGTGTGAATCATTATCGGTGAGGAAAAGTAACCCTATGTTCTGGAGATTGGCAAACCTGACTTTTTGGGAAAAAAAAAAATTAAAAGTCTTTTGCATATTTGTCAGTTAAATTTTTTATTTTTAGTTTTTTTTGTCCTGTGATTGCCAAAACTCGACATATTTTGATAGTTTAGGGTTAGGGGGTTTATCTGCATGCCTGAGGCCTGCAGTGAAAGAAAACACAGGTCATTTTTTTTTTTTAGACCCGTTGTCCAGAGAACTTTCCAGGGAGCGCTTGCATAAAATGAGATGTTCCCGTCAGTGCACTTGTGTTCCTTTTCCAGTTTATACGAATCGCAGTACACACATGCCATAACACAGAAATATTTTGTCAATAGGCGTATACAAAGCACTCTTTGGGCCACAGGAGAGCCATGAGAGAGTGTCCAATGTTTTTAAGAGGTCGATTCACTCTTAAAAACAATGGGCAGTAAAAAAATCCCCTCGCCGGAGGAAAATAGCCACTTTCACCGCAGCTCCCAGGATGAGTGTTTACACATGCTCAGCTGGATCCGTCGGACCCCACCTCGCCGCCGACCTGCGCCGTCGTGCAAATAAACAGGAAGGCCGCAGGCACTTGGATGAAGGCCACACTCATAATTCACCGAAAGCAGTATATTTTACACGGGGCCGGGGGTGCTTTGGTGTGGCTCCAGCAAAAGGAATAAACTGTTAATCCATAAAAAGGCTCGGCGGTTACGCGATATAGCACTTAGGTGCCATCTGAAAGCTCTATATCCTTTTCAGCACAGGCCCTGTGCGAGCTGATTTGGATGGAAGTTAAAAGAGAACAGTTAACAATGGGGATCGTATAACATGGATGTTAGGGCTGTTTGTTAGAAGCATATTCATGTGAGAGGGGAAAAACTGAAGTTGGGCATTTTATTGGAGGGTAAAGAACACGTTGGAATGTAAAAACGTCCAAAAGCAGCTGGCAGCTCAATGAAGTTATCTCCACAAAAAGTACTATTTCCATCCACCTCTCACTGTTATCACAAGACATGTAGTTCAACCTTGAAATATGACACCTTTTGGAAGTCATTCTGATTGACAGACAGTGTTTATCTCTTTAGCGTGAAACAATACAGGAAATTGCCACTAAAGCTGCCGTTTTCAGATGCTTCAGGCTGTCTCGGAGAAGCCGAACTCCTGCCACACAAAAGAGAAAAACCAGTCCAGATCTTCTCTGCAACACTTAAACACTCAGATGAACATGAAAAGCAATCTTCAAAAGCTATCTTTATCCCCTCCCATGCATTTTGAAGTGCTGAAATTAAAGTTGCATATGGATGCCATCGAGACGCGAGCCACTCGGGGAGATTAACGACAACACGAGGCATCTGTGCATTCCTAAACCATGTGTATCCACGCGCAGCTGACAGGGCTGACACATCCACACAGATCACGCCACGATAATCTGAAATTGCCTCTTTTCAAAGATATCTAATTCCAGGCTGGGATACAGTACGGAGTCACAACAGCAGCGTCATGCGGTCAGTCCTGCTGGAAACTCTGAACTGTGATGCCACTCAGTATCAGAACTGATTCAGACTGGGCCTCCGATGTTAAAGACACATTTATTAAGGAGTTTAAAAGCTGTAATCTGCATAATAAATAATTTATTAGTGCCTTATAGTTCAGGAATTAGCTAAACGATCAATATTAGGGATTTAGAAGTTTAACTTTATGTCAGAAAGTAACCTATGAGTGGACTGATGGCGCTATTTCATGCACAAAAGTGGTTTTGTGATATTTGTTGATACTGAAAGGGTCACTTTTTCCAACACTTGAACCAAATGTGGTAAACTTCATTGACCTTTATTTTCTACATGAAAATGTAGAAATGGATGATTCTGCAGCTCAACATTTGTGTGCGATCCGTGTGTTTCTGCAGTCTGTCTGATTATAATAGTGCATCCTGTAGGAAAGTTTTTAAGGCAGGTGAAGTTATTCAATTCAGTTCAATTTTATTTATTTATTATTATTATTATTATTATAACCTTTATTTAACCAGGTTTGTCCCATTGAGATCCAAGATCTCTTTTGCAAGAGAGACCTGGCCAAGAACGGCAGCACATAACGTTTCAACACAAAATTACACAAATATACACAAAGAAAAAAAAACACCAAATGCCAAATCAAATAGTGCATCAAGGCACTTTATATTGTAAGGTAAAGGCCCTACAGTAATTAGAGAGAAAACCCAACAGTCAAAACGCCCTCTATGAGCAAGCACTTGGTGACAGTGGGAAGGAAAAACTCCCTTTTAACAGGCAGAAACCTCCGGCAGAAGCAGGCTCAGGGAGGGGCAGTCATCTGCCGTTACCGGTTGGGGCTGAGGGGAGACAGACAGAGATTAATAATAACTAATGATTAAGTGTAGAGTGATGTATAAAGAGAGTAAAAACAGGTGACTGAAAAGAAAACTTTCATGCCCCCAACAGACCTGTTAATAATGAATTACAATGTGTGTGTGTGTGTGTGTGTGTGTGTGTGTGTGTGTGTGTGTGTGTGTGTGTGAAGAAGACTCCCCATTTACATGAACAAATTAGGGTCTATAAAATAAATATGCAGTACAGTACCTTTAATACCTATGGCATGCTCTAATCTCTGTAATAAAATGTTACGGTCAACAGTATCAAAGGCTGCACTGAGGTCTAGCAGGTCAAGCACAGAGATGAGTCCACAGTCAGAGGCCATGAGAAGATCATTTGTAACCTTCAATAATGCTGTTTCTGTACTGTGATGAATTCTGAAACCTGACTGAAACTCTTCAAATAAACCGTTCCTCTGCAGATGATCAGTTAGCTCTTTTACAACTACTCTTTCAAGGATCTTTGAGAGAAAAAGAAGGTTGCGATTGGCCTACAATTAGCTAAGACAGCTGGTCCAAATTTTTCATTTGTCCTTTTAACTTTAGGACTTTAATGACTTCCAGAGGTGTCATATATATATATTGACCAGATCAGCCTCACCTTTGCTAACTGGTATCACTGAGCTGGACATCATGATCACATTTGTGCCTTTTTTGAGAGTCTTAACAGATCACTTACTGCAGGTGAATGACAGACACATCGGCGCAGCATCTGCAGCGATGAGGATGTTGTACTGGTCTGCTGTAGTGAAGAGAGAGCTGAATGTGAAAGCGAAGCTGTCAATTTACCGATTTATCTACGTTCCCATTCTCATCTATGGCCACAAGCTCTGGATGGTGACAGAAAGAAAGATATTGCAGATACAAGTGGCAGAAATAAGCTTCCTCCAGTGGGTGTCTGGGTCGGGAGAGATGGAGGTCTGATCCTCTCGGCTGTCCCACAATCCAGAGCGAGATAAGTGTCAGGAAATGGATGGCTGGATTTTACTTAGCACTAATTAGCAGGTATCTTTCTATGTGTGATGCACCTACACGAGTTCATGGATGCATGTTTGCTAACAGCTAGCATTAGCTGAAACCTTAACATGCTATCCCAATATTTTTGACTCCAAAAAAACCCCACAGAAGTAGCCAAAATGTTCATTTTAAAGCTTCAGAATAAGTGTTGCCAACTAGACGTTTCAGCGGCTAACTCCATCTTTTATGACGTCAAAGAAATTACAATAGTCAAACAAATCGACTTTTGAGGTCATAACAATGGTCTTTTTCCTAACCTAAGCTATTGCATGAGAACATGTGATAGAAAGTTAGACTTAAAAATTTTGTCAGAAATATATGTTTTGAAAGTAATCTTGTTTCTGCAGAATTCATTCAAGATGCTGGAAGACCCTGGAAACATCTACAGGAAATAAATGCAGGTAGATTTAAAACATATCTGCAAAACTATAAATGTATGTCAAGATTGTTTGTTTTGTTTTGTTTTGTTTTTAGAAGGAATACGAGCGAGTTTATACTCATTTACTGATGTAGTGGTCTTGGCATTTATAATGGCCGATAAATGAAAATCAAACAAACAAAGTGGAGACTGGTGAAACACCCTTCAACCAAGTTATGAGTGATGATGTTGGGTAGCTTGTCTACCAGAGGGCACTCTGCAACTTCTGTGTTGGCAACACATGTTTGAAATGCCACAAATACAACAACCAGCTAACGTAAATGGGTAACCCACAAATTGATCTGACAATAAAACTGGATTATTTTTAAAACAGCATTGTCATATTAACTTTGTAAGCACTTATAAAAAAAAATACATGTTTTTTGCATTTAAAAGAGAGAAATATTGGCTATATGATTTTTTAAAATCACCAAATATATCAAAGATATCAGTATCTGTATCATTTTTAAAAATCCTATATTGTTAGGACTCTATTAATAATATTGAAAGAAGTGCTTGATGGCTTGTAAACTGAACTAAATGATACCAAATGCTGTGATTCCCACAGCTGAAGGTGCATTCTGGGTTATATTAGGCCATCAGGACACACCGGCCGGTCACAGGAAATATTTCACAATTAAATATACAGCAGGGCTTACAAAATACACCTCTTTCACAGTATAAACAGGGTTTTTGTCTAAATTGTGTACACAGCCGCAATAGTTCAGCTGGAGAGCCTCAGGTCTTAGCTCACTAATATGGCAAACAGCATCAATGCAGATATCACTCACAAGACCCCAAAGTAAATACAACCCAGCCATTCGTCCAAGGTAACAATTGAGGTTGTGTACGATATGATGGAATGCACAAAACCCCCCCATTAAAGGCTAGTTCAAATATTTATATTTCTTTTTGGTATAAATATAACAGAAAGTTTCACAGTTCTGGCATTGTTTGGAAGGCCAAGGAGCCCGCTCGTGTTATAAATGAGAGCTCAGTGACAGGTGGCGATGCAAAAATGAAGAGCGTCGGGGCCTGAAGGTAAACAGAGAGCTGTAACAATACCGGCTGATGTGTTTGGAAGTGTAGCAGCGGACCACAGCGGCACTGCTGCATATTTCACGAGATTGAGTCAGAGTTTTATTGCCTCGGTCAGGCCATGAACGATAAGTCCCACACACTGAGAGAACGGCTCGAGTATCCTGGATGGATTTCACCGTTTCAAAATGTTTCCTTTTTCTCGTCTCCACGTCCGCAGATTTAAACATTTCCAGTGGGATGAATGTGTATGTATGTGTGTGTGTGTGGGGGGGGGGGTCCTGCTGAATGCACGCACGCAGTCTCCGACTCTGCAACTCGATCACCCTCCACTTGCCTTGATGTGTGGCTTGTGCTGTTCAGACCCAAACAAACTTCTCACCCTCACAGACACCAGCGCACAGATGGATTTCCTTCAGTAGATTCAAGCAATCACTACACACTCCCAAAACACACACATCTGAACCCAAATCCAAGTCACAACCCTGTATTACTTTAACTTACTCAAACCTTAAACTCGGAAATGGGTGTTTCTTTTTGTGCATTTGTCTTGTTAGCAGCAAAGCTCTGAAGCCAGCTGGTAAATATAGATATGGTGCTTCCATTTCTATATTTCCAGTATGTTTAACATTGATTCAGCATAGAAGACTCTGAATAAGGACACACAGAGACAAATATATCAATAAAAAAAGTCCTTTTATTTGTTCTAGTTCAGGCTAGATCCTCAGAAAGACTGGTTTCTGGGCTTTGCATATGGAAGCTTCAGCACTGTGACCTCTGACATGATGAGCCCCAAGTGATATTTGAAGTGTATGATAAAATATTAGCTTGGTTAGCAAGCTTGCTGGTATGCTGGTGTTATAAAAACACACAGAACGCTATTTGTCAGATAATTTAATTAAAAATGCTCCAAAAGTCGCCAACAGCACAACAATATATAAGCCGCGTTTCCATACGGAACTACTCAGCGTGGCTCGACTCGACTCGCCGCGGTTTGAAGGTGTTTCCATTAGTATCAGGTACAAGATTGCAGGTACTTTTTTCGTACTCACTCACCCTGAGTTCCAATCGATCCGCGGAGATCCGAAATCTCTAGCGGAGTCATGAGAGCGACTCCTTCGCCAGAATCGACAGAGCCATTTTTAAAACCCGACAGCAAGAAACTGGAGGCACGCAAAGCACAGGTTGAATGCCCAGACCGACAGTTTGCAGCAGTAGTTTTGCAACATGAGAGCCATCTGAAACGCACAAACAGCATACATATTATAACCCTATACTGCCTGGCGATCGCTGCTGTAGTGCCCGTTACCTGCCCTCTACAAGCCGTGAACAGCTGGTTAACGCCAAGCTGATCACGGCTTTGAATTGCCACATACAAATTACGTCATGAGACTACTGCCCACGCTGCTATATCGACTCCACCCACACTGTGGTGGTCCTCAATTGCAGTGGAAACACAACACAACCGTGGCGAGTTGTGCTGAGTTGAGTCGAATCACGTTGAGTAGTTCCGTATGGAAACGCGGCTATAGAGGAACAGTTCAGTGAGTTAAATTAGCTGCTGGCTCCAGCGTACTTACTTAAAGCATGAACCCAATTACACCTGATATAACAAAAGGAAGGTCCACTAAAAGACATCAGGCAATCAGACCACCCTCATAAAGTCTGTTTCTGATTGTTTGGTCAGAGATTCACACCACTGGTATGCTGGAGGTCATTTTGTAGCTCTGGCAGTGTTCATCCTGTTCCTCCTTGAACAAAGGAGCAGATAGCAGTCCTGCTGATGGGTTAAGGACCTTCTACAGCCCTGTCCAGCTCTCCTAGAGTAACTGCCTGTCTCCTGGAATCTCCTCCATGTTCTTGAGATTGACAGCAAACCTTCTGGCAATGGCACGCATTGATGTGCCATCCTGGAGGATTTGGACTACCTGTGCAACCTCCGTAGGGTTCAGGTATCACCTCATGCTATCAGTAGTGACACAGACCCTAGCCAAATGCAAAACTAGTGAAAAAAACAGTCAGAAAAGATGAGGAGGGAAAAATGTGAGTGTCCTCCACCTGTAAAACCATTCCTGTTTTGGGGGTTGTCTTATTGTTGCACCTGTACACCAAAGCAGCTGAAACTGATTAACACCCCCCTCTGCTACTGAACTGACCAGATCAATATCCCAGTTTAACTGACTTGATGCTGTACTGTGATTAAAAAGCGTTACTTTAATTTTTTTCATCACTGTATGTTTCTTCTTTTTAATAATTTGTATAGCTGACAGGAGCGGCACCTGGTGTGGTTTCTGCTGCTGTTTCCCACCTGCTTCAAGGGGGTAATGCTAGTTCATTCATGTCTTTAATTCTTCAGTGGTTTACTCACTTCTTACAAGGCACCCCCCACCCCCCAGGGAAAAAAAGGAAAAGAAAAAATTGGGGGGGCAATGAAAATTTGTTTGTGGATGCAGCAGTCCTAGGTGAAACAGAGAGTACTTGATTGGGTAGTTAGATTTGTTACATGAGTTAGCCAATACAATGAAAGCTGGGCAGCACAGTATTGTATCAGTTTCCGCTCAGCAAGAAGGTTCTTGGGTTGACCCTGTCCAAAGACCTGCTCAACAGGTTTATTGGTGAGTCTATAGCAGGTGCCGGTGTGATGATAAATGAGGTATTCCCCACCTGTCACCCAGTGACTGAGATAGACTCCCATGATCCTGGATAAGTGTTCCAGATAGAGCCGAACATAAAGGAGCCTTCGTGCATACTTTAAATTTGTTGAAACGGACGTTAATAAATTGGAACAAGGTGAATGTCTGACCCAAAGGGGTGAAAGCGTAGTCCCTCAACCTCTACAGCACTGTGCAACAGTAGTGGTCATTAAACCATCAGAGCTCTGAAGAAGATTTTAAGTTAGACATTTAACCTACTTATGGTGAAAGAGTAAAGCCTCTATAATTCATTCCCAATCAGATACTGTTCAGCTGTTTGTTTGTTTTTCAGCCCTCCACTCATACAGTTTTATTAGGTACATACTGCACACCATGTTGAGATATGCCATTAGCTCTTTGAGAATCACCGTATTGATGCAAACATGCAAAAATACTATTTTATGTCTGTCAAACTTACGTCTGTCATTTTTCATAAACTCGGTTAAAGAACTGGCTCATCCCTTGAGTTTGGTGCCTTTTTCTATGCTTGGATGATTTATAGGTCAGTGTTAAGTGAAAAACTGGAGAACTATTGCTCAAGACCGCTTTAAAACATTTGAAGAAAATCTGGCTCCTTGGAAGCAAAACATAAAGAAATGAAAGGCGGTTCAAGAATTGTGCACATTACCGTACACCTGGAGGTGGAAGTTCCCTTTAGTTTGCAGCTTAAAAAAGTCAACACTGCAAATTTTGCCCACTTTCCTCACCTTTCTGGCATCATAGTGAGGATATTTGGACCTTTAAAGGCATTCAAACCCTCTGCAGCCCAGAATCAGGGCTGCATTTACAACAAATGGTGGGCTCATGGTGAAGGGTGGCATCCTGACAAGCGCTTTCATGGTGTCTGGTCCCCATAATGAACCAAAGCCAGAAAAAATGTGACTTAAAAAGCTGGCATCTGGCTGGCCGACCTCACACGAGAGTGGAGATCAATAGGAGGGGGGGGGGTTGATAATTGCTCAGCGCTTCATTAAAGGCACAAGGATGCACCCCCCCTTTTTTTTCTTGTATTAGAGGGGCCACATCACATCACAAGCGCGATTTTTTAAAAACACACACACACACACACACACACACACACGGACGACAAAACTTCTTTCCTTCTCTGGTTTTGATGGTAAACACATTCTGATTGGCTTTAGAAGATGAGCGAGGTATCAAAGCCGGATAATTTGCCCAGTTGGAAAGTCTGTCAGCGCTTAGAAAACCTTAAGGAGGAGGACACTGTCGACTTAAATACGACATGGTACGTCCAAAAGCCATGACCAGCCATCTCCATCTCACAGAATAGTACACAGTCTCCACAGAAATTGACTTTTTATGGCTTAAACACAGCAGCAGAATCAGTATAATTAGCCCCACTTTTCCTTGAATTGTCAAAAAATTAGATTTCTCTTGCTAAAAAAAAAAAAAAAATTAGAAAAACCTCTTAATACTGCTCGCTGCTAGTGAAATGAGGTTCATTAAGGTTTGATGTGACTGGATAATCACCCTTCAAAATATAAGCAGCACTGGTAAACATGACTTATCAGGGGAGGTGGGGGGGGGTGTCTAGAAGTAGCAGCAGGGCCTCATTTGTAATGCAAAACTTTGATACTCTCAGCTGAAGAGGCTTGACAAGCTGAGGTGTAATGTCAGCTATCGATTGATCGGTGGTCGGGTGTCTCTGTGTCAGGCCCCATTGACATTCTCTCATCTTACGATGGAGGGAACTTGTTATATCTGTTTACGGCTGTGTGGATGTGCCAGGAATTCCTCGTCTCGCTCTTCTTCTGCTGCCCTTTTTCTGGGAAGGAATCGTAACGGATCTTTCAGGCTGTTAGCTACGGCTCAGACCGTTGACTGTGAGCGCCAAGGCAAACGATACACCCTCCTCCCGCCTCAAACGTCTACAGTTTAATCACACCTGCAAATAAAATCAGTGCAGTGTCACCTTGATAAACCTGGGAAATATCATGAGATTGGGTTTGCGTGCAGGTGCGGGCCTGGGAAAAATGGCATGTATTCAGAGGTTTATCCAAGAAATGTATTCACTACAGTGTAAGGATATGTATGGGAGCCTGGAAGTGCCAAGACATATAAAAGGTGGGAGAAAAGTTATAAAAAAAAAATATTAACAGAAAGATGATCAAAGGGTGTCAAAATGTTTACATTCAATGCCTCAACTTGTTTCTTGACTTTCTATCTCACCTTAATAAGTTAGAGCTTGCTGACTCCTTCCCCTAATCCCAGTTTGTGTTCAAGGCTTTCTAGGAAAAGATGTTTTTTCCCAGCTGATTAGTACACATTCAAGTGCTCCTTTAATTATTGCATTGAGAATACATTTTACAACAATTATAATGGCCCAAGATATTTGGTTCACCCTATTGAGTGTCCACCATATTGGATGTTATACAACCTCCAGTTGCCTGGGAAAATGTGTATTCCTCAACTGGTTGGCGAATGGTTGTTGGCTGCATCAAAAACCTCCTTGAGATTGCTTTGGTTGCTGCAGTCATAGAATTGCAACTTGCTAGCTGAATGGTAACAAAACTTGTGAGGCAAACCGCTAACGGAGACTATTCATCTTCAAAGTAAAAGACGGTAACGAGTTTCAAAATGCACAGCTTTTATTTTGAACGTGAACCATCTCCGTTACAATTTCACTACCGGTCAGGAAAAAGTTGGCAAGCATTTGCTGACAAGTCATCTTTGCCTTTGACCCAAATGTCAGACTCTTGAGACAAACTCAATGAAGTAAAAAGTAGAAATGAAGCAGAACAACAAACAAGTTCACACAATAACCCAAAAGGGAGCCGCAAATGAAATCCGGGCAGGGAACACACAAGGAAGACTAACAGACACTAAAGGCAACAACAATTAAAGGCAGCTAAAGGCAGGGCTTAAATACTCACACAGGAAATAATCAAGGGAAGTAGCGAGTGGTGACGAGGTACAGCCGAAACTAGTTAGAACAGTAAGTTAAGGAAATAAAAGTAAATACAAAACACAAGAGACAATCAACTACCAAAATAAAACAGGAAGAGTTAAAGACAAAGGACCAGAAATATAAATAATTCTAAATACTAACCAGAAACAAGATTACTGGGGTAGTAAGAGCTCAAGACTAAACATGGAGGCACTATTAAAATAAAGAGATTTAATAATCAAGAAGTCCAAAATTACAGAACTCAAGGTTCAAAAATCCTTGAGTCTTCCATGAAAACTGTGGGCGACCACAGCAATATGCTAAGTTGCAAGGAGGTTTTCATTCCAACACCATACACCACTTTGTGACCAGTTTCACCTAGCGACTGCCCACAACCTCCAGCAACCACTTGCCAATGGTTGCCAGACCCTACAGCATCACACGTCCAAACTGCTTAAGTTAATGTCATGTGCATGTGGGAGTGCTCAGTGAAGTGCACTTCTGGACATAGTTGTGATAGATTTTGGCAGACAGTGAAGTTAAGAGAACAAAGATTGTCGATTTTGGAAGGTGATGGAATTATTGATTGGCCGCCCTTGTGTGTCTGTGTCTTTGGACTGATGTTTCTGTGCTGCGTCACATCTTTTTGAAAATATCTTTTGGGCTGTTTAGTTGCTATTGCAATAGGACAGCTGTGAGAAGGACATGCAGTAAATGGGCTCAGTACAGATTCAAACCTAGGTCTCCACATTATCCTTACACTGTAGCATTTGGGTCATCTGCAGTACTCAGTGAGCTAATCTGGTACTCTCGTCCCATACTGTTAACACACCAGTGTGTTTAAATTGAGCTGTGGTTCCAACCTATTAGTCGCGAGAAAGGCTGCATGTGTCAGTTCAGCCACAGGGTAATGTTTACTTTCAGACTCCCTTGAATAGTTTTGAGGCCTAAAACTGCTGTGCAAAAAAACAAAAAAAGAAAAGAAATACTAGAAAATTATTAATGTGAAAAATGTTTTTTGTACTTTAGTTCTTTATAATCCTTTAATTCTCAATTTTTTTACCTTTCATTCCCTGAGGGGGAGCTTAATTCCCCTCAAAAAGCAAATTCTTGGCACCCAGATTTGCCTCCTTTCAATCCTCTGCTATTTTCTTACCCTCCCGCCTCCCTCTCCCCAAAACACTGACCTGCAGTTTATCACATCAAGTATCACACCTCCAAAACGCTCCCTTCATGCATGCATGCACTCCTGCACAGAACGCATATGTATATTCTCAAAACAAACTCCCAAACACCCGGAGCGAGCGTGTGTTGTTAGGTGACAAGTCACCGCCTCTGTCCTCTCTGTACAAAAATAAAAACGCACAGAGAGGTGGTGGGAGCATGTACACCCCTTTGGTCCATCGCTCTTAGCAGGGGTTATTGATTGTGACGTGCGCTCGCAGTGCACCTTCCCAGTCGCCTGTCAGCCAGATGCATGCTGGCAGGTCTGGTCCCCCCCCCCCACTCCTCTTGACAGCTCCCGCGTGGCAGGGAGGTTGTAGGCATGGCAGTGCTGCTGGAGGAGGAAGGCGTTTGTCAGGAGAGAGACAGCTGGCGGGGTCCTGGCCCTCGATTTCTCCCCTCCATGCTGCCCCTGCAGAAGGTGAACCTCGACCCCGTTCGACCCTGCTCTTGTTTGCGTCGTCCTCATCGCTACAAGGTGAGTATAGCTGCCTCCGTGGCTCAACCTCTGTTTGAGGATACTCAGGTTTGTCAGAGCGGATCTTTTCTGGGTTTTCACCATTGAAAAGCCCCTCAGGAGACGAACAAACCATTTCAGTCTGTGCACCGCACTGCCGCATTTTCCACAGAAACCCCCCCTTACCCTGTAACAACCACACCAACCCCCCACCTACGCAGCTTGTTTAACGCCAGCATCTCCAGAAGGTGCATCCTGCTCGCGCCCGGCGGCTGAGACAGGTAATGAGTTAGCTTGGGGGAGGCCGACATGACTGCACGCGTGTGAGAGTGTGAAATTACCTGACACAGCTTTCATCAGTGCAAGGTGCTTTCCCCCCCCCCTCCCTCCCGTCTGTGTGTTTGCAGGGATCGTGGGATTTGTACACTCAGACGCAGAGAGATAGAGGAGGGGGAACATAACATATGCCATTTGGTGAACGCTTTAATCCAAAGTGCCTAATGGCACTGTGAGACCTCGCTGGCAGCTTGAAAAAAACAAAGCCCTGTTCACTTCGACAGTAAAATAAGCAGATAGAGAGATTTCTCTTTGCTTCTACACATGGCTTTCTAAGTATCAAGACCAAGAGAAGAAATAGTCATTTTGCACTCTCAACAACAGAAATAATCTCAGGTCTCCAAAAAATTCCACTTTAATCGGTTACAGTTCAACTTGTTAGCCAGTCATAGG
The DNA here is from genome assembly GCA_024447675.2 of Pterophyllum scalare. Taxonomy (NCBI): domain Eukaryota; kingdom Metazoa; phylum Chordata; class Actinopteri; order Cichliformes; family Cichlidae; genus Pterophyllum; species Pterophyllum scalare. The sequence goes on along the minus strand of JAMQGT020000290.1, from coordinate 179,436 downwards.
ATCAGTTCATTTAAATTTCAGCATTTATTATTACTCTTATTATGATATCATAGATCACACATGGGCAAAATAGGTCCCAGAGGCCAAAACTGGTTTCTTAAACACATCATGCTAAATATACATTGTGACAATAAATAATGAAGTAAGTTAAAGGGGAAAATTGACCATAGAAACAAAGTCAGTTAGTTTTTTTTTGGGGGGGGGGTTTGGAAGCCACCTCTAGTGATCATTAAATGAAGAAAAGAGAAAAAAAAAAGCTTTGCCCTGTTATCTAAATTTGTAATGAAGCAGAAAAGTGTCCACATGGTTTACACTAACCTAATACGCACATTTCACTAAATGTCATTAAGTTTTTCTAAGCAGCACCATATAACAGTATTAAACCTCCTTCTGGTATCAAAGTGTTTCACAGAAAGGTGGACAGAGAGTAATAACCAGCATGTGTTGGGACAAGCCTGAACTACTAAATGGATCATAAGTAATAATCACCCCGGGGTTGTAGACAATAACCCCCGCCCCCTCTCTTCTCAGTATCTCCATCCATTCGTCTTGGAAAAGGAAATTACTAAATCCAATACAGTTCGATAAAAATCTGGCCTGTCTGGATCGGCTGCTGGAGGATAATGCAGCCCGATAAAGGCACTCGTTTCCGGCCACGCGCCATCCGTCATCCGGGGGTTGCTCTCTTGGTCAAGTTGTCGGCCGCTCCAGTAGATGACTACAGCAGTTCAGCTGCCTCGTGGCCTCTGTGATCTTGAGGTTACGAAGTTTGGATGGTTTTGTAAGCTAACTGTAGGAACTACAAATACAAGTCTGCAAAGGCCAGGGACACACAAACAGCCAGGTTTACTGCAGGATTTATAATGCTGGGAGCTTCCTAAGCACATGTTCATACATTTATTTTACAAGCCTTTAATGGTATAATGCAAGCCAGCTTAAAGCGAAAAGAAATATGTTTACAGCCTCAGTCTATGGATAGTTCCCCTCTTCATAACAAATGTACAGGAGGTGAATTTTTTTCTTACTTATCCACCTGGACATTAGTGTACTCTGACTCACTGAACTTGTCTTCTCCACTGTGTTTGTGCAATTCATAATACATTTTAATGTATTATGAATTGCTACGAAGTATGCACCATCCAAAAAGTGTTTTGCCTGTTTGGCAATAGTTAGGAGATACATTGCCTGTGTGCTGCACCCATACAGTTCATGAATGCATCTTGCTAATGCCTCAGTCATACTAAAGTAGAAATAGGACAGCAGCTGTCTTGCAACTAGGAAAAATCAGTGGTTGCCTGGTGATTGCATTGATTTCTTTTTTTTTCTGCATTCATTGACTGATTGCAAATAGTTGCAGTGGCCAAGTTGCTCTCTCAATCAGGGGTTGTGAGAGCAACACCCTCAAACTCTGGGCAACCACTTTAGATTGCATGGTGATTGCATGGTGAGAGGCAACAATACTCAAAGCATTCGTGACTGCAGTCACTCTCAGACAGATTGCTGTCTAAATTGTAAACACAGACAGATTGTTGCATCTCTTTGCTATAGGGGACTGCTTGGCAACTAGTTGTACAGTAAAAATCACCTAAGTCAGATTGAAATGACTCAAGGAATTTTAGCCAACTTGTAAAAAATCTGTCTTATGTGTAAGTCGGATAAAATCTGATTCTTCAAAATTCTTCAAAATATCACACGGTTTGGGGTCTAATATTGAATTTTGCTGCAACGGCTTTCTGCTTCATCCCTGGATTTGCTTCTGCAAATTTTATAATATCGTATTTTTGCTCATAAGTGTGAGTTTGTAGATTACGCGTGACTCCTGTGCTTGCCATGATTGTCTCCGGTGAAACGAATACTGATTCGCCCAGTGCAGCCAATCCAGACATCACGTGACTGTGTAGACACTAAAGCAACCTCCAAGTGTTGTTAGTGTGTAGCTGTGCATAAATGAGCCGATGCATGGAGTTTGCGTATATTGTAGATCTTTTGGAAGTGGGGGTGGCGGGAGGCTTTAGTGCTAAAATCATCAAATGCAATGGAACCACATTTTTGAGCTGAGGTAGGCGAAAATCCAACTTGGATGATTTTTATTGGAATTAAAGTTATGGAAAATCAAACCCCCAGAAGCAATCCGACTGGAGCGAAAATCGGATTTCTGCAACTTTGACTTCGGTGATTTTTACTGTATTTATTTATATTTCTATAAAAAGAAAGGTTGCCTGGGACACTTTGCGGCTAAATTGCTGTCCTGCAGAAACTATGTCACTATTTTTGGTGGCTTTCTGTTTCAAATTGATGAGGTTCTGGCTGGACTTAATGTGAATTTCTGTGTAGTTACGCAGCAATACGTGCAATTGTTACCAATTTATCACAGCCAGTCACCATATTATTACAAAATAATAACATCTAATGGCCAACTTGACTCCATTCAAGACAAGTTCATTGCACATGGTCACTATAACTTTGTTCATGCCACGATCTCCAACCTCTGTTTTCCCTAGTGTGACTGTAGCATAACCAAAATAAAGTCTCTTCTAGTTCAATAATATCCAGCATGCCAGTGCCCAAAAACCCTAAGGTTTAAGCCGGAGAATTCAGAGTCCAAAGCAACAGGTCATGTCACAGTGACTACATCTATCTTTTAAATTCAGTCTATGGTGAAAAATCATGAAAAAGTATTAGATTAAAGCCGTTCCCTGAAAAGCATGTTTTTGTTCTTTTCAGAGCAAGACTTTGACTTTATTTTGTATATCGTGACCTTAAAATCCCTCTGACCGTGCTTTGTTTTTAAAGTTTACGTTCCAGTCATACGTCATACGGGTGTTTGACTGTTATAGCATTTTTGATGAGAGCTTCAGAGCTGGAATACCTGAGATGTGCTGTAATCGCAGGTCGAAGTGCTCACAGCTGCAGGCATGTGTTGTTGGCAGGAGAGCCGAGAGAGAGCACAAAAGCACCGTGAGCGAGGACAGAGAGGCCGCAGACTCTGAAAAGTGCTGTTTAATTAGGGTTAAGAGCTACTCGACACCTAAAATTCCTTAAATCATCGCTGAGTGATTCTCTAAGACATCTGGATGTTGGAAGTATTATCTCCCCTCAAAGTCCTTTTGCTTTGTTACAGTCCTGAGAAACCTGAAGCAGGAGGGAGCTATATCGGCCTACAGTGTGCATAAATAGGACACAGAAATGAATGCTAATCGCCTATTACGATGCAGATTTGCTTAACAAGTCTCTCCCTGCAGCCTGAGGGAGAACAGGATCTGTCGTCTTTTACTTAAAAGGTGCTGCACGACCTCCACGCGACCTGCTATTAAAGAGGGACAAATGTTGCTGCTGTTAATGAGCAAAGAGCAGCGGAGCTCATAAAAAGATGTAAATATTGGGGCACTGTGAGAGATGGAAAAGTTAGCAATGAGGACTTAAAGCAGCTCTGAGACGAGCAGATAAAAGGTTAGAATTGTAAATGATGAAAGCAGGAAGTCAGAATCTACGAATAACTTTGGCCTCCACTGTGTTTTACAGACAGCTGTACAACTGCTGTACCTTTCTCTTGATCTCCTCCATAAATATTGATGATGATTTGAACCAAAGATGTCAAATGTGGATCCATCCCTCCATCAGACCTGTTGCCACTGATTTTCAGTCCAGTTCTTGTGTAATGTGGCATACCTCAGCCTTTTCTCCCTGTTTCCCTTCCTTAAGAATGGCTTCCTGACAGCCACCCTTCCACTGAGACCATCTCTGATGAGGCTTCAGTGAACAGTAGATGGATCCGCTGAAGGTCCAGATGCATCTCTCGGGTCCTGTTTCAGGCCTTTCCTGGATTTTTACCCCCTCTTTCTTAAGTACGTGACTTTCAGTCATCTGCTGTAGACAGTTTTTTAGGCCTGACACTTCTTCTTTTGTCCTCCACTTTCTCACATGTTTAAGAACACACTGCACACCATGCTGAGATATGCCAAGTTTTCAGCTAACAGCTTTTTGGGAGCTCTTTGCACCTTGTTGGTGCAAAAATATTTTGTCTGTCAAACTGTGTTATATAATGACATTTTTCATAGATTCAACTAAAGAAATGGGAACAAATCATATGTTTTTGTGAGTTATGTGTCTTTCTTATGCTTGAATGATTAATGGGTCAGCGATGAGTGGCTAAACAAACAAAAAACATTCCTCTGAAAATGTTCAGGTAAACGGGCCGGACTGAAAATGAGTGAAGAAGCAGCCAATGTCCAAACAAAACCTTTGAAAGCCCTTCGGAAAGCTGGAGAAGTATTGCTCACGACCACTTTAAAAAATGACGAGAAAGGCTGACTGCTTGGAAGCCAAATATAAAGAAATGAGGGCTGGATCAAGACTTTTACACAGTACTGTGTGTCTTAAACTTCTTTGGCAAAATTTGGTCGAAAGTCCTACTGGTCAGATACCTTAGGCTTTTTCATTGCGGTTGCCACTGCTTTGGGACTTTTTATCTCGAATTTTTGAAGGAAGTAATCTGGATTAGAATCAAAGTTTAATGCATCCTTCCTTTCCCGATGCTTCACCTCTTCACCAAGTTCCACAAAATTCATCTTGGCAGTTTTGGGATAATTCTGCTGAGAAACAACCAGCGCAGACGGCATTCCTCCACTTGTGGTGAAAAGCGAAGGAAACATCTTCAGATAGATCGCTGAGACAGAAATCATTGTTAGCGTGGATAATTCTGGAGTGCATTCGCTCTCAGGAGAGATTTGCAAGGAAAATAAGGCTCAGTGTCTTTTGGTCCTGTTAATAATGTAGATCCAAAACAATGGGGAGAAAAAGGTAAATGTTCAAGAAACATCAAATCAATTTGAAGAAATGAGGTTGATTTCACAGTTTCACAGTTTAAAAGATGTGAAAGTTGATTAAAAATGTGCACCAGGTATGAAAAGACCATCTTTTTTTTTTTACATTTCTCACATAGGTGATCCTACAGTCCTCTTTGTTTCAGTCAGCATAGCCTGCACCCTGAGTGATTGACTCGAGAGGCCACTCTGGTCACCCGGTCACTCGTCTGAAGGCCAGGAAGACTGAATAATATGCTCCTCTCAATTCGATCCACGTCCCTGCCACAGCATTTCAAAAGACACTTAATTTCATACTTGTTTACGGCTCTCTCCGGAGATCTAAAGTTCAAAATCGCATGCATTTTTAATTCCAAATTAAGCCAGAGAAGAAGGAGGAGGAGGAGGAGGAGGCTGAGGGAAAATATTCCATGTTCACTTCACCACATTTTGACAAACATGACCTCCCCTCGCTGGGGTGGAGGGATTATGTGGAACAAAAGTTGGCCCACTCGCCGTACCAGGGCTTAAGGCTATTGGGGCGACAGATTAGAATATCTTTCACCCTCTCAAGGAGATAAGAGAGACACAACCATCAGAAAACGGTGCAAAACATAATGAACCCGTGATCTCCCTCCACCAAAGAGCATGTGTGTGAAGTTGAGATTCATAAATCTTCAAAACAGTAATGCAGATTTGTGGATTTTTTTTTCCCTCCTCCACTACTTATGCATCTCCTAATGCTTAAAACATGATCTGGGTTATCAAAGGTTGGAGAAATCGTCCTGCTTATTGTCTTTTCCTCAAAGAGTCCACTCCCAGCCAAATCTATCGGCTTCCCTGTTTTTGTTGCTGTATTCCGTTTCTTATTATCCCGGATAATTATAAATATGTCAGATGTGTCACCGCGTGACGTCTGCTGACGCCGGCATGTTGGCGAGCTCAAATGACGCTGTGATAGAGCTCACCCTCTCCCGCTCTCAATTAGCTCCCGGTGCTCCAGGTTAATGGAACTTTTGATTGGGGAAAACTCTGGATTTCCTGGATGCCCAGTTTCCTTGTAGATGGAACATATAGGGGGTCGACCCCATCCTTATCTGCCTTTGCAGAAAGACCAGTTGCTCCGCTGCTCTTAAGGGTGATTTCCACTGTGGAGGAGCACCTACAGTGGGTATGGAAAGTATTCAGACCCCTTTAAATTTTTCACTCTTTGTTTCATTGCAGCCATTTGCTAAAATCAAAAAAGTTCATTTTATTTCTCATTAATGTACACTCAGCACCCCATCTTGACAGAAAAAAACAGAAATGTAGAAATTTTTGCAAATTTATTAAAAAAGAAAAACTGAAATATCACATGGTCATAAGTATTCAGACCCTTTGCTCAGTATTGAGTAGAAGCACCTTTTGAGCTCGTACAGCCATGAGTCTTCTTGGGAATGATGCAACAAGTTTTCCACACCTGGATCTGGGGATCCTCTGCCATTCTTCCTGCAGATCCTCTCCAGTTCCATCAGGTTGGATGGTGAATGTTGGTGGACAGCCATTTTCAGGTCTCTCCAGAGATGCTCAACTGGGTTTAGGTCAGGGCTCTGGCTGGGCCAGTCAGGAATGGTCACAGAGTTGTTCTGAAGCCACTCCTTTGTTATTTTAGCTGTGTGCTTAGGGTCATTGTCTTGATGGAAGGTGAACCTTTGGCCCAGTCTGAGGTCCTGTGCACTCTGGAAGAGGTTTTCTTCCAGGATATCTCTGTACTTGGCCACATTCATCTTTCCTTCAGTTGCAACCAGTCGTCCTGTCCCTGCAGCTGAAAAACACCCCCATAGCATGATGCTGCCACCACCATGTTTCACTGTTGGGATTGTATTGGGCAGGTGATGAGCAGTGCCTGGTTTTCTCCACACATACCGCTTAGAATTAACGCCAAAAAGTTCAATCTTGGTCTCATCAGACCAGAGAATCTTATTTCTCATAGTCTGGGAGTCCTTCATGTGTTTTTTTAGCTTTCATATGTCTTCCACTGAGGAGAGGCTTCCTTCGGGCCGCTCTGCCATAAAGCCCCGACTGGTGGAGGGCTGCAGTGATAGTTGACTTTGTGGAACTTTCTCCCACCTCCCTACTACATCTCTGGAGCTCAGCCACAGTGATCTTTGGGTTCTTCTTTACCTCTCTCACCAAGGCTCTTCTCCCACCATTGCTCAGTTTGGCTGGACGACCAGGTCTAGGAAGAGTTCTGGTCGTCCCAAACTTCTTCCCTTTAAGGATTATGGAGGCCACTGTGCTCTTAGGAACCTTGAGTGCTGCAGAAATTCTTCTTTAACCTTGGCCAGATCTGCGCCTTGCCACAATTCTGTCTCTGAGCTCCTTGGGCAGTTCCTTCCACCTCATGGTTCTCACTTGCTCTGACAGCACTGTGAGCTGTGAGCTCTGTATATAGACAGGTGTGTGCCTTTCCTAATCAAGTCCAATCAGTTTAATTAAACACAGCTGGACTCCAGTGAAGGAGTAGAACCATCTGAAGGAGGATCAGAAGAAATGGACAGCATGGGAGTTAAATATGAGTGTCACAGCAAAGGGTCTGAATACTTATGACCATGTGATATTTCACTTTTTTCTTTTTTAATAAATTTGCAAAAATTTCTACATTTCGGAGGTTTTTTCTGTCAAGATGGGGTGCTGAGTGTACATTATTGAGAAATAAAATGAACTTTTTTGATTTTAGCAAATGGCTGCAATGAAACAGAGTGAAAAATTTAAAGGGGTCTGAATACTTTCCGTACCCACTGTAAATGCACCCAACCTCCCTGCCTTCTGAATTTTATGCTACAGCTGCACCAGGGAAAACAGGGACTGGAGACTGCAGCGCAACCAAAATTATTGCAACTTTAATCAATGAAGCAATGAAGTTGTAATCTTGTTGCCTTTGAAATGGTTTATTTGAAGATGGGGACCAGGTCTGTGACCACTCGCAGTCAGTTGCTATCACCCTGTTACATGCAATCTGTTTGCAATAATACAGTGTTTAACTGTGATAATTAGGAAAAAAATTACAAATCCGTTGTCATCTACATACACAGAAATTCACGTTAACTACTTACATTCAGAGTCCAGAGTCCAGACCCTCACAGATGGTCAACAAATTCAGAAATTCCTCCACAAATAGTGTAGTTGCCCCAGGATGTGGCTTATAGTGACATATGGCAGTGGCTTATTTGATACAGGACTTTAACCAGAATACAACCAGTTGAGTTGAGTCCCCTGAAGATTAATTGCACTCACTGGATTAGGTAGATTGCAGCACATTTGTAAATTAAATGCAAACCTTCAACAATCTGTCTCAGAGTGGTTGCAGTCAAACTGAGTCAGACCAACAACTGTTTGGAGACAGGTTGCTTCGCATCAGGTGAACTGTGCAGTTGCCTTGAGATCACAACACTCCTGGCAAAAAGAAAAAGCAACCTCCGTCAGTTTAAAGGTTTTATGTGTCAGGACATAAAAATAACCTGGTCCTCACCAAAGTTAAATTATTTAACTACAATCTCACATGAACAGTAACACATATTATACAATTATATAACAACAATTAAAGCAAAATGCAAAAGCAGTGTGTGGAAAGGTAAGTGCGCCACATGATTTCGTAGCTTGTAGAACCACCTTTAGCAGCAATAACTTGAAGTTATTGTTTTCTGCATGACTTTATCAGTCTCTCACATCATTGTGGACAAATTCTGGCCCACTCTTCTTTACATTTGTTTATGCACAGCTCTCTTGAGGTCCCACCACAACATTTCAATCAAGTTGAGGTCTGGACTTTGACTGGGTCGCTGCAGCACTTTGACTCTTTTCTTTTTCAGCCATTCGGTTGTAGATTTGCTGCTTTGCTTGGGATCATTGTCCTGTTGCATGACCCAGTTTCAGCCAAGCTTTAGCTGTCAAGCAGATGGCCTCACATTTGACTCTAGAATACTTTGGTCTACAGAGGAGTTCATGGTCGACTCTGACTGCAAGGTGCCCATCGCCACCCCTCCCCCACCATGCTGATAGTTGGTATGAGGTGCTTGTGCTGATAGGCTATTTGGTTTTATCCAAATATGGTGCTGTGCATTATGGCCAAACATCTCCCCTTGGGTCTCATCTGTCTAAAGGACACTGTTCCAGAAGTCTTGTAGTTTGTTCAGATGCAACTTTGCAAACCCGCAAGCTTGCATATTTTTTTTTTTTAGAGAGAAGAGGCTTTTTCCTGGCAGTCATAATGACCACTCTGTAGACTAAATGTAATGTTTTAGGTAAAGCAATAAATTTGAGTTTGTTCATTAGTCAGATGTAACAAACCTGCTGTCAGAGCTGATAGCCGCACTAAAGGCAGTGAACAGTAGTTATTGTAAATGCATTGCACTTTTACGTACGCAGCTGGTACTATAGCATCTGGCACTGGATTTTTTTTCTTCCTTTTGTATCTCTCTACTACATTTGCATTGACTTTCATGGGTTCTTTAATTCCAGACTTTTCCAGGCTTGTGTATTTCCCATTTATGTGGCTGCTGTACATCTTTTGGGTTATTCTAACACTAAAACTGTTTAGAGTCAAAGAAACCAGATAAAAAACTGCTTATATTCATAGACAGTGTAAAAGATGGATGTAACCACTGTGCCATCCCCCACTGAGGTGAGTGTTTTTCACCAGCTTGGTGTTTTGAAAAGAGATGAGACGAGCAAGGAGTAGATGTGACGATGACACCGCACGCGTACTGCCTAATGCAATGACTTGTCATATCCTGGATAATCCACCTTTGTGACTCTGAGAAGGACCATCTGACCAATGACCATTTGCACAAAGCCTTTATGAAATGGCAATACTTTTAGTTTTCACCAAAAAACAAAGACCAAAACAATAAAAAAGATACTCGTACCAAAGTGCACAAAGTATTCCATATGGGAAAAAACCTCCACAGAGCTTTTAATAAGCTGTTTTTGGTACATTTTTATGATCCTGAGTGACCATTTTACACTAAACGAAGAGTTTAGAGGGTAAAATACGGATTCCAGCGTGTCCCAGCTTCAGCAAATGACCAGCAGAGAGAGGAAAACCTCAGCCTCACACTGTTTCCTCCTCGGCAACTGGGCAGGGAGGTCAGCGAGATTACCGGACTCGCAGTCAGCCTCGCGTTCAACATCCCTTTGCACAAACCTCCTCCGGCCAAACAAAACCCGCTATCAGAGGATGACACGAAACACCAGCCCGCTGGGCATCCTCCTCCTCCTCCTCCTCCTTTTCTTCCTCCTTCCTCCACCGCTCTGGAGCAAACGCATCAGTGAGTTGCACTGCAGCTTGTTTGCGGCCATGTTGGAGGCAAGGTGACAAGAGCAGTACAAGAGAAACATTCCTGTAATTTCCAGAAAGAGCTTAAGGTGGAACTGTCCTCCAAGGAGGGGGAAAGCTGCCACCTCTCTTTCTTCATCCCTTCAGTTTACCTAACCTGCCAAAAAAAAAAACTGGGGAGATTTACTCACAAACACACACACACACATATACAGAGACACACAAACACGCACAGCTCTCCTGAGGAATGGCTGGCGAGCAGGGAAGAAATGCGCCCTGACAATCTCCCCTTCCCTCCGGCAGCTGGATGCCAGAAACGAGCGTTGTTTCTTCTGAGAGATCTTTTACCGAAGATGCCAGGGATTAAGAAAGAAAAGACTGCAGGACACTGCTGTGTCACCTAGCATTAAACAGTCCTAAACTCTCCGGTTATGAGATACTCGTCGCAAAATAGGTCAGACTGGGTGAAATCGCAGGAGAAAAACAGAGGTTTAGATCTCCTATCTGCCTTTTTTTCCCCCCTTTCTTCCCTTCAAGCCCTGCTGCCTCTGGACTTTTCTCTCGGTGGATGGTGAATTCACACACGCACATGCATGCCACACACTGGCAAACGGCACATGATAAACAAATTACTTTCCTTCCATTTTAAACACGGAGGAGTCGCGTGCGTTTAATAAGTTTTATGTAAATTGACGAAAATACTGTTTTAGCATCTGAAAGTGAGAACGAAAGAAGCTTAAGTCTTAAAATTTAAACACTTTCTGTGCCGCTGTGTTCGTTAAAATTACAACAAATATGTTTAACATCCAGAATGTTTTTTGAGCATTTTCGATCTCAGGTTTTGGTTCTGTGACAGGTATCGGAATTTAAAAGGATGAATACAGAAAAGTTTTTTTAAAGTGTGAAATTTTACACATCATATTACTTAAATCAAAAGATCCAGGCTCAGGTCTGGCTGAGGGTACTCTGATGCAGCAAAGCACCATCAGTCCTCGAGTCTGACGGGAAATGGTTCGTCTGTAAAATCAGTTCATCGACGACACTTCTGACTCCTACTGAGGTTTGATTTTAATTTTAAAACTCCAGTTTGTAATTCGGGGCAAACAAAGCAGTGAACTGGGTGATTCATCCCCTCCACAGTACGGTGTCTGTGCATTTTTTTGTTCATATCGAAACGGCTCTATTTGTTTCATGCAGCTAAAGCCATTTTGAATAACTTGTACTGTTATGCACAAGTTTTCTTTAAATTTGAGGTTTTGAAGGAAAAGTATGTTCTCTGGAATACCTACAGCTGGGGAATAATACAGAGTCCCTCACTTGGCCTGCAAATACTGATTATTCTTTACAGATTTTTCATGTAAAACACCAGAAGAATGTCCACTGCAATTTCCTGAAATGCAATGCTAATGTTATTTTATCTGAGCAACCAGACACAATCCAAAGAGAATTGTAAATCATAATGTAAGAAAATGCAAAAAATGTGCATTTGCAAATTTGGGTCATTAAATCGCGATTCAGCGTCAGTCTGGGAGCGAACTTTACAGCCCGGTCTCACAGGAGTCTGTTAGAAATGTATTTTTCCACGAAAAACAAATTTTTTCTGTGTTCAGTTCAGATTGTTATGTTTCTTCATATCCGTGAGCGTGACTTTGAATGTAATGTATTTCAATGGGTAGAATATTTTGTGTCAGAAGAATGTATTTTTGATGAGAAAGCAGGGAGGCGTCTCGGCAAACAAGAAAAAAAAAAAAGCTTTCAGAGATGTGGCACTTGCATCCAAACTGTGATCTTTTTCTAAAGTTGATTAACCCTAAAAAGGTCATTTTTAATAAATATTTTTAATTATTTATATATCAATAATGTATTTAAAAATCATAAAAACGGGGCAGGGGTCACAAGCCGGACCCAAGCCTGGATAAATGGGGAGGGTCATGTCAGGAACGGCATCCACGATGTAAAATCAGACACGCCGATCAACAAAATCTTAAAACTGCACAAATAATATGTGAAAATCTGACATTTAGGAGTCGAGGTCAGATCTGTGGCATGAAGTTTGGAGATACCTCACTCCTCTGCTGCCCCTCCAACCACCAAATGTGGGCTTTTCTTTTCTCCTCGGTGAGACCAGACTGATATTCAGGAACACAAAATGTTTCATGTCGAGAAACATCAAAATAAAAAATTGAACATTTATGCTCAGCAACACAAATCTGTAGATTAAATGTTGTGACTGTGTCATAAACAGTTGCAGTTCAGATTCTCAAAGGTAATTTATGATTTGGTATGTTTTTGGCAAACTACATGTCGAAACTTTCTAATTCCTTTACCTTTTTATGGACGTTACCCACACAATCATGATGTCATGAGTCGTGTCTGTGAGACCTTTGGAATTATGTGCTGTTACATCATGATACGTTGCATTTTGATCCATAAAACAGGCAACACTTGAGGTTTGAAAGTTAGTGCTCTACGTCTTCTACCTGCTGCTTTGTCTGATAACAGACAGACATCAGTTTTGGGATTATTTTACTTTTTATTTTTTGCATTTTATTGGATATTTGAAAACTCGGACATAAAGAGGAAACACAAGAGCCGTGCGTTAAAGAACAATGGTTCCCTACAGGGCTGAAAAAAAAGAAAAAGAAATTGATAAATTCATCCATGGATGCTCTTTAAAGTAGCGTGTGGTCTTTGCTTTTTAAAAAGAAAAGCAGCCCAAAGTTTCCTCTTTGCGCTCGGCCCACTTTGAATAATTCAGTGCCTGCCTGGTCGGATGCAAACAAACGGAATAAAACATAGATAGTTATCAGGCCTAAATATGAACAAACAGCATCTAAAAGCATTAAGGAAACAGAGTGTCGGGGCTTTGGAGCGACAGATGAGGACAGTGTGTTTGACTGTCTGGACAAAGCTGCCCCCACTACATCTACTTCACCTCCCCCTAATGATGTGAGGCCTGTCAGATACATGCAGCCAAATTACATTCAAGGCTACAAAGCCTTCGTCCGAGGTTTTCTTTCTCTGTGCAACACCCTGCAAAACAATAACTGGGATTCAGCAGCTGCAAATTGCACTAAAATTTCCCAGTCTCTTTCTGTGAATTATTAATGAGAGCCAAACCAAAAAAGACAAAAAAAAAAAGAGAGAGAGCGGAAAGGGAGGGTGCGATATCTACAGCATGCCCGAGCAGTGGAGAATGCTATAAAGCTGTAATTATGCCAGAGAATGAGAAATGGAACAAAGTTGTTGAAGCCAGAAAAAGGCGACGCAGAAACTGAAACTAAGAGCTGGAAATTTAGAGCTCAGGGGGTGAAAAGAAAAGTAGTTTTTATTACATATGCAAAGAGCCAAAGCAGCAGGATTGACACACAATTAAAACCCGGCACGAACAACACCATTTGCATCCGTCTCCGTCAGGTTTTCGATGAAGAATATAAAGAGAAAGAGGTCAAAAAGATGCAGAACTGCAACTGCAAACAGTCTATGTCGACTTTTTAGTGGCGCAGAAGGAGTTTGAAAGCACTCCATAGACTGAAGCGTTGGATGATGAAAGCAAAAAAAACCTAAACACCATTTTGGTGACTTAAACTGAATACAACAATAAGCAAAATGTGTAGAAGCGGATTAATATTCGGAAATAATAAAAGCCGGCTTACAGATAGTGAAACTCTACCAATGGCCCCCCAAAAATATTAAGAATCTAAAAAATTGTGATTGAAATAATTCAACCTTTAAGACAAATACTGAGTGAAGAAAGTAAATCTGATCTGGTAAATAAGAAATTGTGATAGATAAATAGACGATTTTCAAAATAAAGGTGGCAATTTTATTCATTTAAAATTAGGTTTGCAGATATGAATCTGGCTTTTTGTATAAGAAGAAACAAACCTTTTTTGAAAATATTATTATTATATTGAATACAACTTTTAAATCAAAATTTCATTTTTTTCTGTCAATTGTTTCCATATTTGACCTACAAACACTACTACAACACAGTTTTAATTAGTCGTGTATGACTTTTAGAGCAACAACAGAAAAAACAGGAAAAATATAATTAAGTAACACCAGAATTTAAGCTCTCTCCTCATTATGTAGGAATTGTAAATAACTTTTGTTTTCAACCCACTCTCCCATTAGAAAGTCCTTTCTATTTTTGACCTATTGCACCACATCTGCTGTCACGAGCCATAATTTTATAGGATTAAAAAAATCCCATAAAGAGGTGCTACTTCTCTCTTAAACCTGTAAAAATAAAAAATGCTAAAGGTTATTATGGCTGTTTTGCACCTTCACATGCTGGAGTAGCTGCTGTTCTGTTATATTTGCATTTTCAGTCTAGAAATTTAAGCTAATTAATCTATGTTGCTAGCGGCTTTTAATGCTTTCTACCATTAACTATCGCTCTCTAATCTTAGTTTCACCCTGAAGATGATTTATTGTTTTTAAGAACATTTTAAGAATCAAATATTTTATACTTAATATGAGTTACATTTTACAATTTGAAGAGTTAGCATCACTGTTAAGAAGCTCCACTCCATCAATGGGCTACAAAACAGCTAGGAAACCTGAAACATGTTGAAATTTTGAATTATATTTCTTTTTAGGAATCAGCAGGATTTGTCCCATGACAACATTCAACACTTTGGAGGTACAAAGCTTTTAACTTGGTGTCTTCAGTCATTTTCATGTGCTAACAGTCTACCTAGCTTATATTAGCGCTAACTGGTGTTAACCATCGCTTACCTATTCTAATCTGACTCTCTGAAGATGAGTTTTTGAAAACCTTTTTACAAATGAACTTTTAATGCTTAGTATCAAGTCTTTATTTATAAACAAAAAAAATCATGTTTTACAGCAGAGTTAGCATGTTGGCAGAGTTAACAGATTTCTTCTTCAAAGCTGCTAGAAAAATTAGAATATTTTCAGTTTTTGAATTACATTCATTGGCCACTTCAATATGGCATGGTTGTTGTTGCCAGGCGGGTGAGTGTTTCAGAAACTGCTGATCTACTGGGATTTCCCTACACAGCCATCTCTAAGGTTTACAGAGAATGGTCTGAAAATGAGTAAATATTCAGTGAGCGACTAAGTTCTCTGGGTGAAAACGCCTTGTTGAAGCCAGAGGTCAGAGTGGAACGACCTGAGTGCTTTGAACTGATAGAAAGGCAACACTGACTCAAATAACCACTTGTTACAACCAAGCTTTGCAGAAGAGCATCTCAAAAGCAGCAGAAGACCACACCAGATGCCGCTCCTGACAGCTAAGAACAGGAAACTGAGGCTACAATTCACATGGGCTCACCAAAACTGGACAATAGAAGAATAGAAAAATGTTTCCTGGTCTGATAAGTCTTGATTTCTGCTGTAACATTCAGATGATGGGGTCAGAATTTGATATAAACATAAAAGCATGTACTCATCCTTCCTTTATATCAACAGCTCATGCTGCAGCTGGTGATGTAATGGTGTGGGGCATATTTTCTTGGCACACTTTAAACCCCTTAGTACCAACTGAGCATTGTTTAGACTCCACAGCCTACCTGAGTATTGTTACCGACCATGTAAAGCAACATGTCACAAAGCTCAAATCATCTCAAACTGGTTTCTTGAACCAGTTCTCTGTACTCAAATGGCCTCTGCAGTCACCAAATTTCAATCCAATAGAGCAGCTTTGGGATGTGATGGAACAGGAGATTCACATCATGGATGTGAAGCCGACAAATCCGCAGCAACTGTGATGCTGTCATGTCAACATGGACCAAAATCTCTGAGGAATGTTTCAGCACCTTGATGAATCTGTGCCACGAAGAATTAAAGCAGCTCTGAAGGCAAAGAGGGGTCCAACCTGGCGCTAGTGGTCCATGAGTGTTCACTTCTTTTTAAAAGTAGCAGCATAAAAAGTAAAAATAATGTCTCTAAGATTCTACAAGTCATATTTATTTATTTTTGCTTTAAAATGTTCAGATTTGAAGACAATTAGCATTAGTTTTAGCCTTTTAAAAATCATGTTGTGCTGCGTGAGAGCTTAACTCTCCATGCATTGTGTTTGCATGAACGCACCTCCACACACACACAAACAGACACGCTCACTGTTTGGTTGTCTTTTGGCACATGTTTGAGAAAATGCCAGCCAGAGTTATGTCTGCACACACAGACACACAGACACACACACACAGAGTTCGACCGAGGGCCTGGCATGGATCCCCCACTCACAGGAGGCAGCGGCGTCCCTCAGGGATCCATAACCAACCAAATAGCTCTCAGAGAGAGAAAGAGCGGGAGCAGCTCGCTCACCCAGCTGGGCCTTAGACCTTTCTCACTGTGTGTGTGTGTGTGTGTGTGTGTGTGTGTGTGTGTGTGTGTGTGAGGAGGAGGATGGTGGACCAGATGACGCAGGCGACTCTCACCATACAGTGGATGAAATGAGGTCGATCAGCTGATCTGCAGAGTCTCTACTGTATGATGCATGCACTATATGACCTACTGTTACCAAGATTACTCTTCATTTTACTCATTTTATTCATTTAAAAATATTTCTATCTTATAAATAGCATATTATTTTTATTTATTTATGTATTTATTTAACAGTGGAGACTGGATCAGGTTTGTTCCTGCAGATGAAAATCTTAAAGTCTCAATATTGTTCCACTTTATGAAAGACTGCACAGGATTTTTTATCCTCCCATTCAATTTTACTTTTACACTATAGTCCCCTCTTAAACCAGCAGAATTAAATTATAACTAAAAGGTTATTTTTTTGTCCCTTCATCACATTCAACACTCCTGAGCAACACTTTTGCTGTTACATCTGTATTTTCAGTTAAAAGTAGACGCTAGTTAGCCTACTTTGCTAACAGTAGCGCTGTTTTTTTTAACAGAGTAGCCGCATTTGTTCCTTCACAACTGTTAGGTTTGAATTTGGAAGCTGACTTGCATACCTTGCTAATATTAATGCAGATTTACGCTACTTAGCAAATTTATGTGTTACTGTTAATGTTTAGGGCTACCTAGCATTAACTATTCCATTCTAATTTCACTTTGACTCTGTCAGGAGTTCTTGTATTTTAAAAACTTCTTTGACGTATCAGATCTTTTACACGTAGTCAAAGGCATGCTGTTAGGTTTGAATTTTCAGGCTAAAAGTGGACGACTGCTAGCATAACTAGCTAATCTCATTTTCTAAATGCCTTCATTGTCAATAAGAACATGTTGTTAACAACTTGCCCCTTTAAATAAAGGTTATAGTGATTAGTACAAAGCTGTATTACATAAAAGCACAGTCCACCCTAGTTCCAGCTTCAGTTGATATCTCTTCAACATAATACATGGATGTTACAGCAGCTGTCCATAGGTTTAGTTCATTTTGAAAGTTTAAATATGTGAAATAACAGTTAACAGAAATAGGAAGCAGTGTTTAAAGACCATAAAACAATTTTAAAAAATAATCTTCTTTATATTCTTATTAGAAAGTTAAGAAAACTACATTCAGATGAAAAAGATCCCATTTGAGTATGATGATGAGTTATTTGTGTGTGGATATATCAAAATCTCATGTTTGGCATCTGAACCTTCACCTGAATGTAGCTGTAGTTTTTTCTCTCTTGGTACAAGAACACATCACAGCCCCTGATGTCTGCCTTTTGTGTTTACCCAGTCATGAGGTTTTATGTTCCTTCCAGGCTGTCATGGACTAAAAGTCTATGTAGGTCTTAATCAAATTTATGGTCATACAATGTAAGTAATTTGATAAATAAATGCCTTTAAAGGGTTTCTTTACATAGATATCTGAGATATTTTGAGATTAAGAAAAATGAGGAATAAATGTAAAAAAGAAAAAACAAAACAATGATTACTGTTACTGAAATGTTTTGCATGAAACAACAGTTTAAAAATTCTGTGTTGACCCTCGTTTGCTTTTTAAATTAAACTGATTTTAATGGAAGATTTAATATTGACGCAGAGCCACTTCTTTCTTCTTTTTTCTTCTTCTTCTTCTTCTTTTCTAATCAAACAAGGACACCACGGTTTAAAAGAAAAGAGTGACCTCCACAGCCAGGCTTTCGTTTCTTTTGAAGAGAAAATGACTTTTAACAGTTCAAACTGAGCTGTTTTTGCAGATTTTTTATGGAGGCCATCAATCTGGACTCATGTGAAGTGTCTTTGTGAATCAGAATGTAATATTTGATCATCATAATGTTATCTGCAGGAGTCCGGAGCCTCTGATATTGTTTTTATTACAGCTGTTTTTTTTTATCACGAGGAACAGAAAGTTCAACAGTCTGCAGCTCGAAGTTCAAAGCTTAAAAAGAAGTGTTTGAATTTTTTTTTTTTTTAGGGAGGACGGAGCATGTTTAATAAGCAGGTAAAGGTAATGATTCTGTGACAAACACGTTGCTTCTCAGGCTCCTTGTAAGCTGCAGCTGAGTGGGGTCAAAGATCACGGTGAGCTGTGGTGTGAGAATCTGCTCGGTTGGAGTTCGTGTGTTTCCTGGTGCTGTCCTGCCCTCTACTGGTTGCTTGGTGGAAGTGTCCCGTGAATGAATTTCAGAGGGAAATTGTGTTTATTTAAAGCTGCATGATTTTGCTTTCCTTCAGCGTTTTCATGGCAGGATTTGGCATGTTTTTCATTTAATTTTGTGCATTTTTGCATGCTGGTTCTGCATAATCGTATTCATAGTATCTGACTGTCACTGCTGCTTCAGTTTTCAGACCATTTCCCATCCTGCTCAGAAACCCGTCAGACAAAAAATAGCTTTAAAAGAAATGTTATTATTTTAAAGAGGCCAGAATATAAAAATCTTAAAGTTTATGATTAGAACTGTAGGTCTTTATCTTTGGTAGGAAAAGTATTCCATCCATTTGATTAATTTAAAGCAGCAATAACATGCTACAAAACACTAAACATGTAAGACTTGTGTGTAAAACTGTAGTAGGAACAAGTGAAAGTCAGGCAGAATGACCTCTTCCACTGGATCATTATTAGTGTATTAAAATGATCATATTGCTGGTGTAAAGCTACGTTTTCTTACTAATTATACATATAATCCATGTATGTTTATAACATCTTATTCCCTGTAGCTGTAAATGGGTGTCATAGAGTAACACACTGATGTTGTTTATCTGTTTTGGATTTTGATGTGTGTGATTCGGCTGCAGCATGTTAGGGCTGTTTAAAGTGAAAAAAAAAAAAAGCAGAGAAAAAAGTCCCACAGCAGCTCACAGGCAGCTGAACAGGTCCCTTAACGTCTGATTGGTCGATCTGTGAGTTATTGTTCATGAAGCCACTCGTTCACAAGGGGTCGCCGCGTTTGAGATTTGAGTCTCCTCCTGGGGTCAAACCGGGGATCCATTATGTATCCCTGAAAGTATTCATGCGTGTGAATTTCTTTTTCACCCTAACCTCAACTCCAGAAATGCGCCACATGAATCGACTGTCCTTACAGTATCACGTGCGACAGCCCGACGACCTGCTCAGAGCGTACCTTTCCTCTCAGCCAATGACAGCTGGCTCCAGCCCCCCTGCAGCCTTGAGCTGGATAGCAGGACGAGTGAGTGGCTGCTACTCTATACAAATATGATCAAAACGCTACAGAAAAGGAGCTACACAAATCTAAAACCATACCCGGTTTAAGTTTGGTTGATCAAGTTTATCTGAGTGCTTTACAGAGGCAAAGAAAAAGGAATACAGATGATAAAATACTTTACTTATTCCAATATTTGGGAATCTTTTGTTGTTCAGTTGTTGATTACATTAATAATACTAATGCCAATAATATACAATGCATAATAGTATATATTAGTATTATATATTCTGCCATAGAGGGTGACAGCATGAGGTAGGAAACATTTGCTGTCTGTCCTTGTGGCAGTGGAGCTGAAGCTGGTCAGTGGCCTCCTCTCCACCACAGCTGCACAAGTGTCCAACTTGCAGCCAATCACAGAGCCGGCCTTCCTGATCAGTTTACTCAGTCTGTTGGCTTCACCGGCAGAGCACAGTGTACATGTAGTACAACACAACCGAGTGACAGGAAATCCCGACCATTTTGAAGGATCTCAGCTTCCTGCTCGGCCGCGTTGGTCTTCCAGCTCTGCCTCTTGTTGATGAGGATACCTGATGTGGTGAGGTACTCCTCCACCACATCGGGATAGACGCGGGTCTATGTGAGCATTGGCGTCCTCAAAAGAGTGCGCTTTCTCCTTTAGGTGCAGACGTCGGCGTCTTGTCCTGTCGAGGTGGCTCTTCTACGCTGTGCCATTCGTTTGTGAAGAGGCTGTTTGGTTTCTCCAGTGTAGAGGTCCAAGCACACTTCACTGCACTGGACAGCACACACTACCTTTCTTATCTTGTGTTTGGGGGGGGGGTTGTCGTTGGGATGAACCAGTTTTTAACCTTAGAGTGCGACTTGGTTTGAAGTATACTGGGATGTCATGCTTGGAGAAAATTCTTCTGAGTTCCTCTGACAAGACTGCCACATAAAGGGTGACAATGTTGTTCCTCTTGTCATTCTTATTCTCCCTAGTTTGTGTTTGACCTTCTTTCCTGTGCATCTTGGATGATTTGATGAAAGTCCAGTTGGGATAACCACATGTTTTGAGGACTTTCTTTACACATGTGTTCCTTTTGTTTCCCTTCTGCCTTAGAGGGAACGCTTTCTGCCCGGTGTCGCAGGGTCCTGATCCCCCCAAAGTTTGTGTTCCAGAGGGTGGTGGGAGTCAAAGAGCAGGTACTAGTGTGTTTGTGTGTGTGTGTGTGTGGACTTCTGGTAAATTTCAGTGTTGAGGCTTCCAGGGCACAGTCCAGGAATGGTGACCTGTTGTCCCTGGTGTCCTCCCTGGTAAAACTGTTAATGTGACGAGTGAAGGCTTCTACTTCTTGGGTGTTGATTTTGACCCAGGTGTCATTCACATATCTGTACCAGTGGTACCAGCTCTTTAAATCTATACTCACAGCTATACATCACAAAGACCGCGGTGTAATGGTAATTTTATAACTCTCAGTGGATATATTTGCTTCACTAAACTGGACGATTCGATGCCCTAATATCATGTTTAAGCTAATATTTAACTCCCTCAACCCAACAAGTCACGTTTTGAAGTATTTAATTTCACACTGCTGGGTGAAATAATAATCAGCCAGAGAAATCTACCCACTCAGTGATGCCGCTGACTTTACCGTTATCAGCATGTGGCGATAAAGCGGCTTCTTAGAGTGAGCGGAGTTTTTAATCAGCAGTGTAATTGTTTACAAAAGTGCTACAGGTGAGTATTTGCTCATTTGCGCTGTTGAACCACAAGAAACGATTCTAGAATTTCCGAGCTGCGACTGAGAACGCCCGGTCACCCGTACGAGCCAACTGGGAATAACCGGGATAATAATTAGAAGCTGACATAGGACATAGGATTGTTAAAGATCCGACAGATAACCTGGGACGAGCCCGTGCAAGAATTTATATGTGAGCGACAGCGTTTTGAAATTGATCCCGTGCTTGACAGGAAGCCAGTGCATCAATTCAAGAACGGGCGAAACACGATCACGCTTCCGTGTCCCCGTCAGGAGTCTAGCATTTGGAAGCAGCTGCTCGGTCCAATAGATAATGACTTGCAGTGATCCAGTCTGGATGTAATAAAAGCAGGAGTTTAGCTAGAAATCTTAACAGTCGTGCATATTCATTAACATGACTAATAGGAGTGTTTGTAGTTTTATACATATCATATAAGGCTTCTTTTACTTTGAAGCAGGCTCTTCACAGCATCAGAAACTTTGATTTATCTGTGGTACATTTGAAGTGGGACGTGTTCAGAAAGATTACGTTTGATCAATAACTCTGAGTCCAAATACCACGTTTTCTAAGCTTCGTAAAAGGGTGATGTATATCGATTTCTTTGTTTATTCATTTTTGGGTTCATTTCTATGAATTTGATGCAGCCCAGGTTCATTTTTAGGTCAAAACTGTTGCTTGAAATCCGACTCTGGACCTCTGTCCTGTCACTCACATCTCCTCCTCCACTTCCTCTAAGAGTTCAAGGTCACCGTGCGGCTATTTCGAGCTCGTCTGGGCTTTGATCCATGTCGCAAAATGACAAGGTAACGCAACTCGGGGGGTCAGCTGTGTTACAGGAACGTGTCCACGGATCGAGAGAGAGGAAATCAATCCCGCCTGACAGTGTCTTCAGGATACACTGACCTGACTGAACCATCACACACACACACGCTCAGATAAACACTCGAGCTCGCACAGATGTACACAAACAAACACTTTCAGTTTAAATATAGCGCTCACGCTCTCTCCAGCTGTCTGTCAGCGTGACACAGACGACCTCTGTCAGCTCCGGTTTGTCTGTCGTCTCGTAAAGGTGCATCAGAGAGACAAGGTGTCTGCACGACAAGTTGATCGCAGACTAACCGCATCTGAAAAGATGTTCTCAGGGATGAAGTGTGTGTGTGTGTGGTGGGGGGGGGCAGCTGGGATTTAATATCATTTCAGGCTCGGTCACATTTAAGGGAAAATCTGAGTTGAAATCACCCGATTTTGATTTTAACAGACACACAGGCTTATCCTGTTGATCTCACCAAGTCTGACTGGCCTTGATGACACTGCTTTCTTTGGTAACAGGGGACGTCCTCTCTTTGCTTTGCTCTCTGGTTAAATTATCACTCTGAAGATGCAGCCAGCCTCCCCGTAACGGTCCAGCCGATGGTGTCCATATGTCCAGAGAAGGAGAACTTACACGTGTTAAACAGGAGTTAGATATAAAGTGGAGCACAGAATACATAAAAAATGTTCTCAGGTACTGATGCTGCAGTCAGATTGGTTCTTGCACGTTTCTGGCATGATTTCCATTTATTTCTACCAACTCAGGTTTCAAGTCATTTCAGTGATCATTGTGGGGTTTTCTCTTTAATGGAAGGTTTTTTCCACATCTGTAAAGTGTTACAGATGTGCTAGTGAGCACTTAGGCCAGGGATCCTCAACTCCAGGCCTCGAGGGCCGGTGTCCTGCAGCTTTTAGCTGTGTCCCAGATCCGACACACCTGAATCAAATGGCTGAATCACCTCCTCAGCATGCAGTCAAGTTCTCCAGAGTCCTGCTTATGACTTCTATATTTGACTCAGGTGTGTTGAAGCAGAGACACATCTAAAAGTTGCAGGACACCGGCCCTCGAGGCCTGGATTTGAGGATCCCTGACTTTGGCATAGACAAAGGTGCTTGAATGGGTGCTTGAGGCTTGTAGTAAGAAAGTGCTGGTCCACGTACCAGTTACAATGCCAAGATTGGCAGATACACCCAGCAGCCCAGACTCCCCAGGATTGAATCCAATCAAGCATCTATGGAGGACAAGAGAGAACCTGATCTTCTGAGGTCTCATCCTGCAGCCTGCAAAACCCTGAGAATCCACTCCCAATGTCCTGGTGCTACACACCGCTGGACACCCCTGGAGCTCTCATGTGGGAGACCTACACAATATTAGGGTTTGTTTTGTTTTTTTTTATCAGGGCATGCATTCACACATTTTTATTTTTTTTTGTACTAATGAGTAAAATGCAAAACCAAAGCACGTTGAAATCCACGTACTACCCACAATAGAGCCAACCATCTTGCAAAATGAAAACCAATGCAGTAACTCTAGTCTAGGAGGGTCTGCACAGACGTTACAATCAAACCATCGCTGAAACCTGTCTTTCTGAAGTTTTACAATGGGGTTGTACAACCCCGTCGTGCAAAAGTGGTGCAGGACAGTTTGTGCTTGCTTCCCCGCTCTCTTTCCAAACTACTTCTCCATTTTGTTACATCAGTAATCACGTCAGCTCTTCTGCCTCAGAGGTTCTGCTGTCTCTGCGGCCAAAAAATGCCCGTGAGCGGCGGCAGCCATTCGACTCCCTCGCAGGTCACTGAGCACTCCCTGCTAGCTAATTACAACGGGGCGTATGTCTGTCTGCACCCCTGCCTGCCCCCCCTCCCTCCTGCCCAAAAAGACGGGGCATCTGCGGAGGACGGTGGGAGGGTTGCGCAGGGGTTGCGAGGGACGTATTTCTGACAAATGTGCCATCTCCATAATTAGCTGGAAACCAACATATGAAACATTAAACACGCCGGGCGCTGACGACAATCAAAACATTTCATTTGTTGTCAATTATTCATTACTTTGAAGGTTCTGAAGGGGTCGTTAATATGGAAATAAGCTTGCGATGCTAACAAGGTTGTAGTATCTGATTCCAAATCATCTGAGCACAGAGCACCCCTTCCCTCGCTTCCTTTCTTTTTTCTTTTAGGCTAATATTTTGCCTTTTTCTTGTCTCTATTGTGATTTCTTCTCTTATTCATGAAGCCTGTTCTTCAAACAAAACCCTTGAACAACGAGCTGCTTTTTTTTTTTTTTTTATCCGCTTTAAACTCCATTTGATGGAATTCTTTGATAACTCCGAGTTCAGTTCTGCTTCAAATGAAGTTAAACCACCCAAAACTAATCCAGTCCCATTTTTTTATTTCACCGTTTTCATTCTGTACCTGACTCCATTAATGGGTACTTCCCCTCGGTGGCTGTCACAGCAGACCTGCCAAGAGAGCGGTCACTAAAGTTCCCGTCTGTAGCTTTTCACGGTTTAGTTCCTCTGCAATTAATTAATGGGATGAAAAAGTCCCGCACAGCACCTCGCCACCGCAGCAGCAGCAGCAGCTACCTTTGCCAGCTGTCAAATTGGAGAGACGTGGACTGGAAAAATAAGCCCGAGGCTGTGGCTATTTAAGGTAATTAGTTCTGATTCATGCAGCTCTCAATCCCTATTACCTGTTAACTGCTGCCACCATCGACCAGCGTTCAGCCTGGGGAGTTCAGCTTTGTGTGTCCCCGCACATAAAGGCTGAAGACACAGCAAGCAGAAGGATACCGGGAACCAATCAAAGGTTTGGGTTTGGATGGGGACTTCTTATTGAAACATGACCAGTGCCGGTTTTTTTTTTGTTTTTTTTTAGGAGAGTACACAGCTGACCTGAAATGAAGGTTGATTCCATTTGTGTGGACATTTAGCAAGCTTTTTTTTTTTTTTTTTTTTTGAGAGAGAGAGAGAGAAATAGGGAGCTCTTACTAATGCCTCCAAATAATTTAATTGAATTGGAGTCTGCAGCTTCCTGTACCTAAAAATCTGACATTCATGGGATAAAATAGTCTAAAATAGACTGCTGATTTAGGGAGCTTTTTTTTTTTTCCTTAAAGGGGACATATCATCCTTTTAAATCTGTCCTTTTCATATGTAAATCATTCACTTGTGGTCTATATAAAGTAGGACTGCAGTGCTTTGGTCTGAATTCCTCGTTATTGTAGCTCCACAGACCCCTCTTTTACACCTTTTCTGAGGCGCGTCTCAGAGCAGCTCGTTTTGGTGCGGTCTCTTTAAATGTGAATGAGACATTTCACGCCCCGCCCCCCTCCAGGTCGCGGAGCATTCCGCTCCACCCCATTCGGCCATTTTTGTAGTTTGATAGCAGGGATATCTACCGGCAGAGAAACGAGTACGTTAAAGAGGCTCTGATGCCGGGGGGGGGGGCATTTTGACTTGTCTACTTGCAACTTCGGCATAACTGAACTTGGACTACAAAGTCGCTGCAAGAAAAAAAATGGAGGATTCACAAAATCAGTAAGCCGGAAGTCCATGTCCTTGTTTAGCAGTGCCACAGCAAAGACTGTGATGTAACAGGCAAGAAAATGTAACAGGGAACAGAGAAAACTGAACAGACTGAAAATTATGACCCAAAAAGAATATAAAGATAGCTACGCAGCTCTGGGAGAGAATATATTAAAATTTTCTGCACTGCTACACAAAGTACACAACAAAATGTATTTAGGGGCTAAAAAAGTGGATTTTCCATGATATGTCTCCTTTAATGAACTGATAAGGAGACATTAACAATGTTTTTCATTTATTTTATGGTATGCAATACTGTGCAAAAGTCTCGGGCCACCACCCATTTCTTTATATTTTGCTAGAAAAATGGGAAATGGGTGCAGAGACGTATTGAAACATGTGCAAACATACATTGAAATACAGTAAATAAGGCAAAACCAGCGTTTGTACAACAAGCTTCAAAGTCAGCATTTGGTGTGACCACCTTTATCCTTCAGCACAGTCTGAACTCTGAGGCAGCTTTCTTCTCATTTCTTTAAGCAGTCTTCAGGAATAGTTCTCCAGGCTTCTTGAAGGACATTCAAAGCTCTTCTTTGGATGTTTCTGCCTTTTGTTCTGTTCTCTGGCAGGATGATCCCACAATGTTTCAATGATGTTGAAATGTCATATTTGGATCCATCCCTCCATCAGACCTTCTGCCACAGATTTTCAGTCCGGTTTTTGTATAATGTGGCATACCTCCATCTTTTCTCCCTGTTTCCCTTCATTAAGAATGGCTTCTTGACAGCCACCCTTCCTCTGAGAACAGTTCTGATGAGGCTTCAGCGAACAGTAGATGGATCAGCTGAAGGTCCAGATGCATCTCTCAGGTACTGTGTCAGGTCTTTACTGGATTTTATCCTCTTTCCTAAAGACATCATTTTCAGATACTGTAGATAGTTTTTTTGTTTTGTCCTCCACTCCAAAATTGTTTCAGGACGCATGCTGAGATGTGCCATGTTTTCACTCTTTGTTGGTGCAAAAATATTATTTTATGTCTGTCAAACTGTTATTTTTGGCATTTTTCATAGATTCATCTAAGGAAATGGAAACAGACTGCTAGTAACAAAGTGCCTGGTACAATTTAAAGTGGGTTCTTTGCTAAGTCGCCTGTTGAGTGTGTGGACGCAACACTGGTTCATCCCTTGAGTTAGGAGCCTTTTTAATGCTTGAGTGATTTATGGGTCAGTGGTTTAACAAACAACAAGCATTCCTGTGAAAATGGTCAGGTACTGGCTCCTCTGCCAGTTTGGAAACACTAAAACAACCCCACTCGGTACAGTCCCGGGCCCCCTTCCATAAATCTGATTTAAAAACTTATACTTTCTGTTTGTCACTTTGGCCTGGGTTCATTTGTCCCCGTGCTTATGTGTTTCCTGTTTTTACTCTGTCTTTGTCGCTTATGCTGTGTTTAATTTTACTTCCTTTCTCTTGTGATTCCCTGCACCTGTGCATCCCACCTGTTTCCTGTTCCCTCATTAGTCTTTGTGTATACATTGTCTGCGTTTTTCCCCGGTCCCCTGTTGTGTCGTCGTCATCAGTGTTTACCTCGCTGTGTGTCACCCTGCCACTTAGGTTTGTATTTAGCTCTGGCACCCGTCCGGCTCCAGTGTCGCCAGGGTCCGATCCTGCCTACCACACAGCCATCCACGGCGCAGAACGTCTAAAGTGTGTGCACATATTCAGAATGCACATTCTCATAGTGCAGTGAATCTTGTTCGACCAATAATTGTTTCAACAGAATGAGTTGCAACAAAAGGTACCTCAAAGCCTGCTGCACACTGTTTCGCATCACTCTAAAAACCAAACCAGATTCAAATGTGCAGAAATCGTGTCACTACGGTCCTGTGCTCAGACTCAAGATTCTTCTTCCTCTTCTTTCATCTGCTCCTTTTAGGGGTCACCACGGCTCATCTTCCACTATCTTACCCTATCCCTATCATCCTCCTCAGTCACACCAACACTCTACATGGCCTCATGAAGAAAGTCCACACCTTCTCAAGCTCATCGCGCTCCCTCTAGCTGTACATAAATCTGCTTTTCCAGTACAACACGGGGCGCCATCTCTTTCACCCCTACATGTACCAATGGTATATCCATTTTTTTCCAGGATAAAACAATCATCCTCCGGACCTGCAAGAGACCAAAACCAATCAGTCGACTGTTTCAAGCTAAAAGTAGAGTTTATACTTAGTACACAGAGTTTGGTTTGGTGGGGGGGGGGACCTTTATGCCTACAGCATCAGATATCTTCTCAACAACAGATTTTCAGAATTTAACTTTGGGCGTTCCCGTACACAAGGTGTCCTTCCTTCAGCCATTTAGTGCACATGTCTGTCAGGGGGCCGACGATTCAGTTCGACCGGGGTGGCGTAGGTTCTCATTAACCACTTGTACTGTAACAACTTCATTCTTGTGTTCAATATTGTGTTAAATATTCAATATTTTATTTCACTCCTCTGAGAATAATTTGTCCTGTGTGCTTTGCAAAGATGGGACAGACTTTTTTTTTTTTTTTTTTAGGAAAGCCCAATGATCTGTTGGAAATACTTTTTGTATTATACTTGTGTTTTCAATCTTTAAAATGTTTTAGTTTTCCCCATAAGTCCTTAGTTTTGGGGTATATTTCTAATCCTTCACTTCTAATCAGAAAGATCCTTTAACTTGTCAAACTCCTGCAGGTTTACTTTGCCCTTATTTTTATCAAAACTGTCCGCTGTACTCGGTGAAGATGGAGCTGCTTATTATTTGTGTGTGTGTGTGTGTGTGTGTGTGTGTGTGTGTGTGTGTGTGTGTGTACCCAGCAAGCCCACGGTCATCATTAAGACAGTAAATCTGCATATTCCTTCCCTTTTTCTTTTTTTCATTTTACAGTACAGTCACTGTAAGGTTAAGTAGCCCCAGGAACGACAATACCAGCCACTCTTCAATTATTTATTCTCACATCATCCCAAAAAGATGACAAATGCTAATTTTGGTCCATTCCCCAGCTGGGCATCCAAGTGCTCATTAGTTTTAAAGAAGGTTAATCCATTTAGGTTTTGCATATTGATATGCCAATTATGTCTAATCGTGGAATAGGCATCCGTCAAGGTAATAGTGCATAAACACATGCAAGAACATTAGGGAGAAGTCAACGTTATAATAAAGTAGGTGTTAATTGGTAAGGGGAGGACTGTCGGCTAACTCATGTGTGTAATGTACAGACGGGTGAGGAGAGAGAGGGGGAGGAAGAGGGGGTTTCATTAGAGTCCTCCCTCACAGCCCAAAAAAAAAAAAAAAAAGAAGTCTTGTAATTTGCAAACCTCACGCTGTGAGCTCGCCGGGTGTCGCGCCCAAATGCTCCACTGAAGAGGAGGGTCACAAGGGTGGCGGGAGTGAGAGCGACAGCAGCAGCATTTTCAAAGGAAATATTTTCACAGTCACAACGTGCGAAATAAGTCTTGTTTCAGTATAACTGCATCATTGCATCGTTTCCCAGGTGCTGCTGCATAGAGCCATGTAAATGCTGCTGAACTAACAGGCATGCATCCTACAGTTTGTCTAGTTTTAAAAATCACCAAATAAAGCATTAAATTATAGCATATGCCAACAACTATGTACACAACAAATAACTGTGGAATTGTTCCTTAACTCTCTCCTTTTTTTTATTCTTATAGAATAAACACGCAACATTAAGATTATGTGCAATATCTGTGTGAAGAGGGTTTACACCATGAGACTTTTGCATGCAGTTTCATGTTTATGTAACTGTGTTTATGTAATATTTAATGCTGCAGGATCCACTGTGGTGACGATGTGGTTTCAGGTCTAAAATATAGATCAATGAAACAAAAAGACTCAAACCCAACGAGACGTCGGGGCTCCCGTCTGACTCTGAATCCAGTGTTTTCAGCTTTATTTTGAACTGGTGGAGCAAAAATCTGAGAATCCATGACAAATATCTCTGCATCAGATACAAATG
The DNA here is from genome assembly GCA_024447675.2 of Pterophyllum scalare. NCBI lineage: Eukaryota > Metazoa > Chordata > Actinopteri > Cichliformes > Cichlidae > Pterophyllum > Pterophyllum scalare. The sequence goes on along the minus strand of JAMQGT020000290.1, from coordinate 149,692 downwards.
CAAAAGAGTTTACTAACACAATGACGATAACGAGGCATAAGTGGCTCAAAAAGGCAGACGGTTTGAGACCTGAGGTGTTCAAAGATTTCACAAAGCTTTACAACCATCATTAAAAAAATCTGAGTCGATGCAGCAGTTGGGGGGGGGGGTTAGTCAGGTGGTCCTTTCACACTTTTCTCTTCTCGTCTCACTTGCTGGCAGCCAGAGCTTCTCCCAGTGTCTCAACGAAGCGATGGACATCGCTGAAGGAGTTGTACAGAGGCACTGGAGCAACTCGCAGCACACTGGGCTCCCTCATGTCACACTGGGCAACAGGAAATGAGAAAAAAAAGAGCTCAAACTGGTTTCGCTGGTCAGTTTCTAAACCAAAAGGAACTGCCAGAAAGCGCAGTTCCTCCAATGGCCACTGGAGGCGACCTCCAAGAGTGAGTCACTCCCCACAGACTCCCATGTTTAAAAGTCCAACTTTACAGCAGAAATAAACATGTTTACAGCCTGCTATAAAAACTGTTTTGGTCTCTATAAATAATTTCCCCTTCAGAATCACTGTATGGGGAGTGAATTTCAATATAAAACACTTGTTTAATTTTTATTTGGGCTTAAATTTGCATTTTTAGGGGAAGATGGATGCCTACACAAGCTGTCTGCCAGGCTTCACCTCAGCCAACTGGAATCATTGAACTGTTTGTGCTGTTGGAGGCTTCTCAATAAATTTATCCAACAAATACTATGGCACAGTTAATTGTGCTGAAAGGTCATCAGTCAAGTCTGTACTCTGGCTTTAGTGCTAGTATTTTACTTATTTGGTACTTTCAAACAAGCTGTAGCCAATTCTGACTCCAAATAAACCAAAAAACCCATCCACATATCCATCCATCCATTCTCTTCCACTTATCCAGTTCAGGGTTGCAATGGGGCTGGAGCCTATCTAAAAATAAACTAAAAAAACAGTCCACACACGCAAATGGCTGATCCATATTTTACATACAGTCTATGCTACTGAAGAGGAGGCGGTGGAAAGCGCTCTGTACATTGCGATCACAATAAAGGGTATAAGTCAACCCTTGTGTTTGTATTTTTGGAACAATTCAATTCAATTTTATTTCTATGGCGCCAAATCACAACAGTTGGCTCAAGGTGCTTTTTATTGTGGGTAAAGACCCTAAAAAAACACACACACAACTGTGCTGCTTTAAAGTGTCGTCTGCACTGCACCACTGCAAAATCCCGCAGGACACATTTGTGTTCAGACTTCCTCGGACACAGTAAGACATAATCCCAGCTACTCACGGCGACGCCCCTCTTCTCCAGCTCCTCGAAGACTCTTTTGATGTGAACGGAGAAGGAGAGCGAGAGCTGGCAGCCTCTCTGCTGAGGGTCCGACGGCGTGATGATGTGGACGTGAGGCTTGTGAGGCTGAGCCGGGTCCTTACTGTAGTAGTGCTTAATCAGGTGCTCCAGGTAGCCCGTCAGCAGGAGGGACTTCCTGCGCAGAGCCTGCATGCTGGTCATGTTAAACACCTGAACAGATTTAAAGAGAGTATGAGGAAAAAAGTTGAAAACGGGATTTTGATTCTGGCAAATGTTAAGAGTAAATATTTATTCTTTTAACTGAACAATTCTAAGTTATTTTCTCAGACATTTGAAGTACTTCAGGCTTCAAAGTAAATGTTGGGTTACTTTTGAGACATTTTCACATGTGGAGGCAAAAAAAAAAGAAAAAAAGAGAGAGAGAAAACCTTTTATCAGTGGCAGAAACAAACTTCCAGAATAAATATTAAAACTATCAGATGCTCAAACATGCAATGAATGCCTGCAGTACCTCCAGACTGGCCTGCAGGGGGCACACGAGCAGGATGGGCTGGTTTGACAGCCTGAAGCCGCTCACTCCGGGCTGCAGCTCCATCACTGAAAACAGGAGGAAATGGAGATTTATTTTTTTAAAAATTAATTAATTCAGAATCTGAAAGGTGAGCTGTTTAAACTCTAAATATAAATATCTGCTGTCAAAATGGGCAGAACTGTAGCTGTAATGTTCACATCAGACCACAAGATGGAAGCAAACAGCAACTTTAAGAGCAGAGAGCACGCTTCAGAAAGGAGCTGAGGATGAGATCAGCGAGGAACCCGGTTTACCATTAGTCATCTGGAACCGAGTCTTCAGGTCGTGTCCCCACCATCCCATCAGCCTGAAGGACACAGGTACAGGGAGCTGATTAGGTGCTAAAAGGATCATTTAAATCATGAGGGAACAATTCTGTCTGTCACTTTTACTGAATCACTATTTCTCTATCAAATAATTTTGAGAGAAAAAATGTAATTTGTCTCTGATTTATGAGAAACAGATGCTTGAGTTTAAAAGTGAGGATTTTTATTTGAAAATATCTTTAAAAATCACACATGGGAATGAATATTTGACCCAAATGCGACCCACATCAGGTCAAAGCCTCCAGCCTGAATGTCTGTAAGGAGTGTTTCTTACGTTGGTTTGATGGTATGTTGGTGTTTCTCGTGGATGAATGCCCCGGCGAGACCACCAGCACCTGAGTTTATATACTGCAAGCCCAAAAAAAATAAGAAGCCACGTAGTCATCACATAGGGTTTCTCATTTACAGTCTCCATTTACATCATTCTCCTAACATACAAGGTCTTGAATAATCAGGCCCCATCTTATCTCAAAGACCTCATAGTACCGTATCACCCCAATAGAGCACTTCACTCTCAGACTGCTGGCTTACTTGTGGTTCCTAGGATACTTCAGAGTAGAATGGGAGGCAGAGCCTTCAGCTTTCAGGCCCCTCTTCTGTGGAACCAGCTCCCAGCTTGGATTCAGGAGACAGACACCCTCTCTATTTTTAAGATTAGGCTTAAAACTTTCCTTTTTGATCAAGCTTATAGTTAGGGCTGGATCAGATGACCCTGAACCACCCCTTAGTTATGCTGCTATAGGCCTAGGCTGCTGGGGGGGGGGGTCCCATAATGCTTGTTTCTTCTCATTCACCTTATTTACTTGTTTATACTTCACTCTGTATTTAATCATTATTATTAATCTCTGGCTCTCTTCCACAGCATGTCTTTTGTCCTGTCTCTCTCCCCTCAGCCCCAACCGGTCGCAGCAGATGACTGCCCCTCCCTGAGCCTGGTTCTGCTGGAGGTTTCTTCCTGTTAAAAGGGAGTTTTTCCTTCCCACCATCGCCAAGTGCTTGCTCATAGGGGGTCGTTTTGACTGTTGGGTTTTCTCTGTGTTATTGTAGGGTCTTTACCCACAATACAAAGCGCCTTGAGGTGACTGTTTGTTGTGATTTGGCGCTATATAAATAAAATTGAATTGAATTGAATTTACAGCTTCCTGTCAGCTGACCTTGTAGGAACACCAGCAGGCGAAGTCGACGCCCCAGTCATGGATCTTCAGCTCGACATTTCCAACCGCGTGGGCGAGGTCAAAGCCGACATAGCAGCCCTAATAGAAAGACAGAAAGTACAGTGACAGTTTAAACTACTGAGGGAAAGTCTTGAGCCACCTCTTATTACTTTATATTTAACTTCCGAGCAGTTTGTTCCCATCTCAGTTAAACACTGAGAGCAACCATGTAAATCCTCATTTTTGCAACTGTTCCCTCTCTTTTCAGCAACACCAGAAAAATGAGAAGATGGCTGCAAGGCCTCATGGGAGAACAGCTGAAGACTAGCATTTGAGCATCCTCGCCTCACCTTCCTCTGACCAGCCTCAGTGATGCGGGCCATGTCGAACAGCTGGCCCGTGTAATACTGAACCCCGCTGAACATCACCACAGCGATGGAGTCGCCCTCCTTCTCGATCACCTCCAGGATGTCCTCTGATTTCAGCGTGTCTTCTCCCTGAACACACAACAAGGAGAATCAGCGTGCAATGTTCAGTAATGTCTTTAAATGGACTCCAGAGGGCGCTGTTTCAGCAACTGATACTTGTCTTGAATCATTATGTGCACATCAGAATTTATTTTTTTTTGTCATCTTTCCAAGAGAGGAATTTGGCTAAAAATTCTTTCTTTCTTTATTTATTTATTGGAGATTTTGTCTGTAATGGCATTGCGTAGTGATGTGCTACCACGTGCTGTTGAAGTAGCTCTTAAATGGAACTGAAACTGATGATTTGAGGGTAGACTTCACAGTAATTGTTTCCTCGTTTCATTAAAAGTGTGCACTGTGTTACCGGCTTGGGTGACAGCAGCAGCATGCTGTCCTTAGGATCGAATCCCCGGAGACGTATCTGAGACTCCACAGCGTACTAAGGACAGAGGAGAGAGATTCACGAAGGATGTGGAAGACACAGACAAGTCAGAGAAACACTGAGTGCAGGAAAAGATTCAGTTTATGCCCTTTTAAGACCACTTTTATTAAATTTAAGGTCTTATATTCACATCCATTTAAATGTAAAAAGTATTACCACAGTGCATTGTTGAGTTCACAGTGGCCCAAATAAAGATCTCAACCAGTCAGCAAGTCAGCACAAGAAGATGACTTAACACCCTTTAATTTAGTTAAGCAAAAGAATGCAGTCTCAGTACCTAAAAAAGGTTACAATACAACCAATAAACTAGCCTGAATATGACAGGTAGTGGCGGTATGGAGCACTTCATACTGCCATTTTTTTCCTTTTATCTGTTGAGATAACATCAGTGTCTCAACCATATTTGCAGGCTGCCCAGATTTGGAGCAGAGAACATCGAGGGATGCTTAAAGTACAATTGTAAGGAACAGAGTAAAACAAGTGTGAGTGATACTGTGGAAAATAGTTCAGCCAACCTTTAGACAAAATATCCATATATAGGATTTTATGTAGATGGTTTCAGTCCCTGTTAATGCAGCTATCCCTTCTTTGTGTGGACAATATTCACTGCTGGACCCCGTCTAGCCATCCATCCATCCATCCATCCATCCATCCATCCATCCATCCAACTACAAACCCAGTTCCAAAAAAGTGGGGACACTGTGTAAAATGATTTGTAGGCCTCATCAACCCATATTTTATTCACAGTAGAGCATGAAAGATTTAAACTGAGAAACGTTTTATGAATGGGAGCATATGTTGCTCCAAAACCTGTGTCTACCTTTCAGGAAGCAAGCTGCCGGTCCCATATGCGCTAATGCAGCCCAATACCATCAGAGATGCAGGCTTTTGAGTGCTGATAACAAGCTGGATGGTCCCTGTCCTCTTTGGTCTGGAGGACATGGCATTCCATGTTTTCCAAAAAGAAATAAAAATTTTGCCAGTTAAAGCTGAAGGAGGAAGAACTGGAGCAGCATGCAGGCCTGTCTGCCCAAACAAAGTGACGGCGTGCGGCGACTGACAAGGCCCACGCGAAGACATCCATCAACAGGAGGAATTAGACACACACATCCGAGTCGGTACCGGTTGACAAACATCAGCGGCAACACCACAACACACCGCTGACAACATCCAGGTGAGCCTGTGATGCTCCCGACTGCGGATTTTAACTGGGGTCGTATTACTCTGATCGACAATGTCGCTTTAGCTTGGGAGTTTTGTCTACTTTGTGGACAAACGCTCCTTTTTGCTGGGTCAGAGTGGAAGGTCGGGACAGCCCCTGGTTCAGTTCTGAACTGGCAGGTCTCCTACATGGGAAGAACCAGGCCTGGGCAGCTGCGAGGAAGTCCAACTCTGATACTGACTGGCTACGTTTTCGTCAGTTGCGTAATCAATTAATTGCCTCCATTAGGAAGGCGAAACACGAAACCTTTCACGTACAACTCTGGTAACAGGTTTTCTAATTACCTTTCTGATCGTCAGCAGTGTGTGCAGTTTAATTTTTCCTCTTCTAGATTTTTAAATGTCATTAATGGAGTTCCGCAGGGTTCTGTCTTAGGACCTACGTTATTTACCATTTATCTCAATGGTGTGGGACAAAATCTAAATGCATCTACCCACTTTTACGCAAACGACACAATCATTTATTGCTGTGCATGTACCATCGACACGGTTTTCGAAAACTTGCAGTTAGCTTTCAACAGTATTCAGTCGCAGCTCTTTCAGCTCAGGTTGGTTTTAAACACAGAAACAGATCATGTTTCCCTTATGCTGCAAGGAAAAGACTTGTTTCTGCCACTTTTTTACCCCACCTGGACTATGGTGATATAATTTATATGAATGGCCCTGCTCATTCTCTCCACCAGCTGGACTCAGTTTATCATGGGGCCTTAAGATTTATAACTGGTTGTAAACCCCTAACACACCACTGTACCTTATATTCACTGGTCAACTGGTCCTCATTGACCTCACACAGGATGGTTCATTGGTTTCATTTTATCTATAAATCTGTTTCTGGTTTAGTCCCTTCCTATTTATCAAACTACATGCTATGTAAACAAAGTAGTCACAGTCTGCATTCTCAGAAACTTTTTACCTTTGTTGTTCCATCAGTTCATACAGAGCTTGGAACAAAGGCTTTCTCCTTTTCTGCTCCATCTTTATTGAACACACTACAGAAGGACTTGCAGCTCTCGCAAATTATTTCACCCACTGACTTTAAAATGCATATAAACAATTTTGTTACATCATCACTGGGACCTTGTTCTTGTTTTATATGACTATGTAAACATTTGGCATTTTACTTACTATTTATTGTATTATTTTATTGTTGTAAATTTATTATGTTTTGGAAACAGGTCTCTCTTACAAATGAGACACTGAGTCTCAATGGGACTGCCTGTATAAATAAAGGTTAAATAAAATTTAAAAACTAATTAGTTGCCAAATGGTCTGCCAGCTTTTACTTTTACTTACTTTTTCAGCTTTTGTTGCCCCTGTGCCAACTTTGTTGAGACATGTTGCTGCCATCAAATTCAAAATGAGCTAATATTTTTCATGAAATAGTCAAATGTTTCAGATTAAACATTTGCTATGTTTTCTGTGTTATATTGTTTATAAAATTTGGGCTTATGTGATTAACAAATTCTTGTATTCTGTTTTTCTTTTTTTAAAGATTTTCCACAGTTTCCGATGTTTTCGGCTTGCATTCAAACTCGGGGTCCAGGACATCACAAGAGGCAGGGTACACTCTGAATAAATCATAGAAACCTTCCTACCTCAGAAAAAATGTCATCATGTACTCACATGATCTGAAGGAAAGGCCTTACTCTCTAGAAGGATTTTGTGCCGAGTTGCAGTGGGCTTGTAGAAGGAAAGCTGACAGAATAACAGACTGAAATTACTGTTAGAACTGAAACTAGTTGAACTGTGCATTCAACTTCACTTTATTTATATAGTGCCAATTTACAACATTCGCCTCAAGGTGCTTTATACTGTATGGTAAAGACCCTACAATCATTACAGAAAAAACTAAACAATTAAAAAAAAACCTATGTGCAAGCACTTGGCGACAGTGGGAAGGAAAAACTCCCTTTTAACAGGAAGAGACCTCCAGCAGAACTAGACCCATACAGGGGCAGCCGTCTGCCGTGACCGGTTGGTGGTGAGGGGAGGGAGGCAGGACAAAAACTCCAAGCATTATGTTTGCATATCTGATAACTTAAATGTAGTGAAAGAGTAAATGACAATAACGTACCAGTAGAAGATGTAAATTTACTGTCAGGCCATTCATCAGTGCCACTTCCTTAGTTTTAGCTCCTGTTAAAAACAAATGAAGAAAAACAGCATGAGTGAGGTTCTTAATTTACATGTGACTGTTTGTGCAACTTCCTCAAAGGTTTGGTTTATTTTAGCAACAGTGCTTTGCAGACACCAGGGGATCCGATGATATTTAAAGCTGAAACCTTCAATTCTCAATCAAGCCTAAACCTGTTTTTGTTTTTCTTGATCTGAAACTTTCCTTTTAATCCAATGATGGATTTAATCCATCTATGGGAATCTATCTGCTGCTGCAGTTTCCTGAAACCTTGACCTGATCCTCAAGCAAAACTGAAGGCCTCAAACACCAGATAGAGCCTTTATACACAAAAATTCTATCATTTTTCTTCTTTTTAAAGTTTTCTGAAAGACTCAAATGATCGCATGTATTGGCGTCATTCTCTGACTCTTCCAGAACTTGTGTATGAAACCACAGATGGACTTTGCACTCTTCAAAACAGGCCTGGATGGGAAAGTGCAGTGACCCCAACTAAGAGAAATGAGACAAACTGTTGCAAAAACACCACTGTGTGCATGAGAAATGTTTTTGAACACACAAAGATGAACCTCTAGATGAAACAGTTCAGCACTCAGCTACTCTCAGTTCTTTTGAGACTAACGAGCCGTTTTTTTGGGCAACTCCCATTTTACAACCAATTTCACCTGGCAACAGTCAGCAACCAGTACCAGGGACTTGCCAGCCATTCAGGAAATACACATTCTCCAGCCCTGTGTGACTGAAGCCTTAAATAACGCACCATATCCGTGACTTGTCAATAAAAGGTTGTCAGCTGTGCCATCAGCTGATGTGAGCTGGCACTGAAATCAGCTGATCTGTGGGGATAGTCACTGATTTTGACTTAATAGGCTGCCCAATCTAAAACTATGTTCAATTAGTTTATATGTAGTAAAGACTTACAATTAACATATCAAATCTGAGACATCAACAGTCTCCAGTGTGAAACTTTCCACCCGGCTGAAATGGGGGAAGCACTGTTGTTGCTGCATTAGATTTTGTTGAGTTGCAGTCACAGGGTGAGAGGTGAGGTACACCCAGGTTGCCAGTCTATCTCAAGGCTAACACAAAGACACACACTACCATCTATCATGCAGGCACAGCAGGAACATGCAAACATCACACAGAAAGGCCCTAGCCATCTGGTGGATTCAAATCAAATCTGTTGCTGAGTGCATTTTAAATGATTTTCTAGTCACAAATTGACCCCCATGGTTGCAGAGACTTATATCATGGTCCCCAAAAGTCTGATCTGTTCTAGTAAAACCAGCCTATGTAAAAGCCAGTGTCAGTGTTTCTTACCTACAACTTTAGCCATCAGTTCCTCAATGTTATTTTCAGCCCAAGCCCAAGGCCGTGCACCTAGCGTGTGACCGTGGACACCACTGTAAAAGGGTACATCAAAGCATTGCCAATGTGCCTCATCTTTTGGTTAAATCAAATATCAAATGTAAGTGTTAACATACATCTTGGCCCACTTCTCTAGCTCCTCTTCCAGGAACTTCTTGACATTTTTGGGCTGCAGCCCCAACGAGTTTCCCGAAAGGTAGATGCAGTCCTTGGCGCCATCGACCAGCGAGAGATCAGCTACAGAAAGATCAACAGAATTAAATAACTACTAATGACAAACATTAATTCTCAGCAACCTTAATTGGACATTTTTGACTCACCGGTGGGCAGATCTGCAATTTTGGGCAACAGAAATTCCTCCCTGAGATGTCGCAGTTTGTCATATTTGTCGAAGTAAGCAGCCACCTCTGCGGAGGTCGGACTGCAGCCCAGTGAGTCAGACACTCGCTTTACAGTTTCGCTGGGAGTTAAGCCGACAAAGTCATCCATTATGGAGGGATGGGTGGTCTGCTGGCCTGCAGGGAGAGCATCAGTTAGAAAAGATGTTTTCTCTTTAATCAGCATACGTCATGTTATGGTTCTTTAAAGTCGACCTCTTATACTCATTTCAGCCTCCATCTTTTCTTTCTTGGACTCTACCAGAGTAGCTTTGTATCATTCAAGTTCAAAATCATCTTTATTTATCTGATACTGAGGCTTGGTGCAGCTGTTCAAACAAAATGTTTACCTCCTTCACCTTTAAGGAGCTTTTTTTCTGATTGGCTGCCCCTCATAAACAGAAGGTTTGAACAGCAGGTGGGTGGGGGGTGGTTTAGAGCATTTAGAGCCTGAGCTTTTGGTTCACAGTGATTACTTTTATACTGACCTTATTATTAGCCATGTTTAATATGAATACATGTGACACAAACGAAGGGAAACAGTGATAGGCCGACTACAGCACGGTTTATTTCAACCTTTTATGCCAGCGTTGTGGTCTCCATGCCAGTAAAAACTTCTTCTTCTTTCAGATGTTCCTTTTAGAGGTCAACACAGTGGATCATCTGCCTCCATCGCTCCCTATCCCAGCATCCACCTCTGTCACACCAACCCTCTGCATGTCCCCCTTCAGTACATCCCTGAATGTTCTCTCAGGTGTTCCTCTTTGCCTCCTGGCTGGCAGCTCTATCTTCAACATCCTTTGTCCAGATCAGGAGTTGAAAAAAAAATTGTATCCCTGCAGCTTTTGAAAAACTGAATTTTTGCATGAATCATTTTAAAAATTTGCGCTCAAGTCGGACTGAGATGGAGCAAAGAAATTAGTTGCCACATGCAAGGGCGAAACTAAAGAGTGATTTGGGCAGCTGTCAAGTAATCTGACAGGAAGTCAGTAAACTGCATGGAAGCTACAGTTAGGTCCGTACGTGTTTTTTTTTGGACAAGTACTTTGTTTTGTAGCTTTGTCTCTGTACACCACCACATTGGATTTGAAGTCAAACAAATAAGTGCAGACTTTCAGCTTTAATTCAAGAGATTTAACAAAATGACTGCATGACTGTTAAGTCCGGAACCCATGAACATCCCAAATGCTGCATTTCCTCCCTTTGAGATGCTCTTTGAGAGGCCTTTACTGCAGCCTCCTTCAGCTGCTGTTTGTTTGTGGGTCTCTCTGCCTTCAATTTTGTCTTTAATAATTGAAAAGCTGCTCTGCTGGGCTGAGATCAGGTAACTTACTTGGCCATTGAAGAATATTCGGTCTCTTTGCCTTGAGAAACTCTTGGGTTGCTTTTGCAGTATACTTTGGGTCAGTATCTATTTGCACTCTGAGGTGCTGTCTGATCAGCTTTGCAGCATTTGGCTGAATCTGAGCAGAGAGTACAGCCCTGTACACTTCACAGTGCATCCTGATGCTTCTGTCAGCAGTCATATTATCAATAAACACTAGTGACCCAGTTCCACTGGCAGCCATACATGCCCATGCCATAACGTTGCCTCCACCCTGTCTGACAGATGATGTGGTCTGCTTCAAATCATGAGCTGTTTCTCTCCTTCTACTTTTCTCTTCCTTTCATCTCTCTGTGTAAGGCTCTTTCAGATATTTGCTCTCAAAGTCTAATCTGGCCTTCCTTGAGTGTAACCAAGTGTAAAGCTGAAAGTCTGCACTTTAGTCACAGTTTGACTTTGTTGGTGTAAAAAGGTGGAACTAAAAAGTTATAGGTCTGACTATAAGTTCTGTGTTTCTATTCAGGCAGGCTGAAAATAAATGTTTGAAATGGTTCATTTAAAAATCTGCTATATATATATATATATATATATATATATATATATCTTCAACAGTGGTGGAGACAGCACTAAGTCTAAAGGCATAATGGCCATATTAATGGGCTGAAATGCAGCAAAATGTCATTAATAGTATTGGACAAATTCCGTGAGTTGTTTCTGAGCAGTTCATTTTTAGCTACTCTTTACTGTGTGGCTGGTAACAGAGGAACAAACGGTCGTGCAGAGTTTCAAGGTCTAAAACATGCATCAGACATTCATGCCTGCTTTTTTTTTTTAATTGGTCACTGCAGAAATGTGTATTTTTACATAAAGATACAAATTATTTCTGATAATTTTCCAGAGTTTAAACACAATCACAGCACAGCTACGCTGAAAACACTCAGTATCCTCGTACCAGTCCCTTGTTGTTTCAGCAGGATAACGTCTACCCCCATACTGACAGAGGAGCACGGGCCTTTCTGGATCAGGAGCTACAGACACCTCCTTGGCTTGCATGTGGTCCCTATAAGCTGGGAACTATAGCCCATGCAAAGATGGGAGACTGCTTGCACATCCAGAGGAACACAACAGACCAAAAGGAGAACATCAGGGTTCTGTCTTACAATATACACCTAACTAACTACTGTTACTTACATCTCTACAATTAAAACAATCAGTTTAAAGGCTTTTTCTTGACTGTTGTTCTTAAATCAGCCGCATGTCTCTTTGTTCATTCATTCTGCAGTAAAGTGGAAGTTTGTGAAGGCTGTAACTCACAGTTGGATCAGTTGGTTTGCAGATGAGCTTCGTCTCCACAATCAGCAGTCAGACTGAGTGAATCGTGTCCTCTGGAAATGCTCTTTAACCGTGTCGTTTGCATTATCAAGTTAATCATTAAGAAATGCAACATGTGTTCAAACCCGCCCTTTGTCATCCCGCCGTGATTCTGTCTGTGCGCACAGGCAGAGGACAGACCGGGGAGCGTTCCTCATTTCTGTGGTTTTAGTTTCATGTGTGGAAATCCAAACTTACAGCGTGAAGTTCCACATGAAAACAGAGCTGGTCATGTGATTAAAAGGCTGTAAACTGTAGCTGCATATGCCTCTGCTCTTCTGCTTTCAGACGTTGCACCGGATGTTGAGCAAGGGTGCAGGAATTTACTCCCATTCAGAGCTGGCACCAAACTAGGAAAATATTTCTTTATGGAGCTTTGTGCAAAGCAAATGTTTCCATGTGTGTGTTTAGTTTTTTATTTAACATATAAATTTTTTGCATGTTTAAGACAAAGATTCTTTTTATTTCCTCCCTCTGCATGCTTTAAATCTACCAATCTACTGAAACATTAATGGTGCTGAGCAGAAAGGTAACAGCCTGCAGGGGGCTCCTTTGTCTTCCTCTTCAGTTTTCTGCCACATGTCCACTAGATGGAAGCAAAGCATTATGTCCCAATTCCAGTCCATCCCCAACCCTCCAAACTCTGATTTCTGAAGATCCAGATTCTTTCACTTTCTACTGGTCAGGATTGCCCTCAGGCAATGGAAAGTTTTCTTAAACCCCATAATGTTTTAAAATGATTGCAACCTGGCAAAATGGTACAAAAAATGTATGAACAGTCAGATCAGATGTGGGAGTCACCATCAAGCATCATTTTGTAGGTGGGACCTCCTTTTCTGACACAACAGCAGAAAACTGCTTTAAACACATTTTAAGGGGAAAAATGGTCACGAGATACAAGATGTTACAGAAGAAAAGAGCAGATAGTGATCAGAAGTGGAAAAAACAGGTTGTTACTGAACTCATTTATACACAAACAAATTGAATGTGTTGTGTCAAATGACACTTTTGTGAAGGAGGAGTTCTTATTCATAGAGAAAACGTAGTCTTTAAAAAATAAAATGATAGACATTATACACCAGTGATACACAGCCAGTACCTCACACTGGCCAATAATGTGTGACAAGACAGGAAGACTTCCTGGGTGCTGCCTGGGTAACACCCAATGTCCACAGAGCGAAATAACTATGAGACACAACCCTACTCTCGAATCAGAACAAACATGCAAATATGTTTGAAGTTCAATTCAATTCAATTCAATTTTATTTATATAGCGCCAAATCACAACAAACAGTCGCCTCAAGGTGCTTTGTATTGTGGGTAAAGACCCTACAGTAACACAGAGAAAACCCAACAGTCAAAACGACCCCCTATGAGCAAGCACTTGGTGACGGTGGGAAGGAAAAACTCCCTTTTAACAGGAAGAAACCTCCAGCAGAACCAGGCTCAGGGAGGGGCAGTGCATTATGGGGACCCCCCCTCAGCAGCCTAGGCCTATAGCAGCATAACTAAGGGGTGGTTCAGGGTCGTCTGATCCAGCCCTAACTATAAGCTTGATCAAAAAGGAAAGTTTTAAGCCTAATCTTAAAAATAGAGAGGGTGTCTGTCTCCTGAATCCAAGCTGGGAGCTGGTTCCAAAGAAGAGGGGCCTGAAAGCTGAAGGCTCTGCCTCCCATTCTACTCTTAAGTATCCTAGGAACCACAAGTAAGCCAGCAGTCTGAGAGCAAAGTGCTCTATTGGGGTGATACGGTACTATGAGGTCTTTGAGATAAGATGGGGCCTGATTATTCAAGACCTTGTATGTTAGGAGAAGGATTTTAAAATCTACTCTAGATTTAACAGGGAGCCAATGAAGAGAAGCCAATATGGGAGAAATATGCTCTCTCTTTCTAGTCCCTGTCAGTACTCTAGCTGCAGCATTTTGAATCAGCTGCAGGCTTTTCAGGGAGCTTTTAGGACAGCCTGATAGTAATGAATTACAGTAGTCCAGCCTAGAAGTAATAAATGCATGGATTAACTTTTCAGCATCAGTCTGAGAAAGGATGTTTCTAATTTTATAAATATTGAGCAAATGTAAAAAAGTAGTCCTACATATTTGTTTAATATGTGCATTGAAGGACATATCCTGGTCAAAAATGAGTGTGGGTGCTTTCTTTTTACTTAATGATCTGTTATTACTTTAAGAAGATTTTATGATTTTGTGCAGCTTGCAAGTACCGTGTTGGACACCTTTTTTTTGCCTTCAGAGCTGCTTTAATTCTTCATGGCACAGATTCAACGAGGTTTTGGTCCATGTTGACATGACAGCATCACACAGCTGCTGCAGATTTTTCAACTGCACATTAATAATCAGAAACTCCCATTCCGCTACATCCCAAAGGTGCTCTATTGGATTGAGATCTGTTGAATGTGGAGGCCGTTTGAGTGCAGAGAATTAAATTTCATGTTCAAGAAACCAGTTTGAGATTATTTGAGCTTTGTGACATGGTGTGTTATCCTGCTGGAAGCAGCCATCAGAAGATGGGTACACTGTGGTCATAAAGAGATGGACATGGTCAGCAACAATGCTCGGGTCGGCTGTGATGTTTATATTTTCCTTAGTTGGTACTAGGAGGCCAAAAATGTGACAAAAATTATATTGTCCACACCAGCAGCAGCCTGAACCGTTGACACAAGGATGAATGGATCCATGCCTTCGTGTTGTTTACACTAAATTCTGATCCTACCACCTGAATGTTGCAGCACAAATCGAGACTCATCAAACCAGGGAACAGTCTTCCAATCTCATATTGTCCGGTCTGGTGAGTCTGTGAATTGAAACCTCAGTTTCCTGTTCTTAGCTGACAGGAGTGGCACCTGGTGTGGTCTTCTTCTGCCACTGAGATGCTCTTCTGCGTACCTTGTTTGTAATGATTTTTTTCCCCCATGCAGATCCTCTGTTTGAACTTCAGCATGTCATCTTGATCATGTCTAAATGCCTAAATACACTGAATTGCTGCCATATGATTGGTAGATCAGATATTTGGTGTACCTAATAAAGTGAATGTGAGTGTGTAGTATTTTATTATGTAGAAAAAACTGTAGAACATTCTTGTAAATTATTGTTATTATTGCTAGAATCCGTAGATTGCACACTGTGACCATTTCACAAACTGCCATGAGACTGTGTTGGTCTACCAGTTCAACTGCTGATGGGCTCTTCAGTGACTGGAACAAACACAACTGTTAGTGTTAAAGAGACGTCTCAATACCATCAAAACGAAACGAAAAAATAATCGGACTGTAAATCTCGAAGCTTTAAAACAGACCTCTGTAGTGTTTCTGGCCTTCAGTCGGACATAGAGACAGAGACACACCATGATATGTTCAAATAGTGTAGTTTTTTAAATCAATTATGTCTCTATTCAATTTGTGACACACTGTTAAAGTTTGCTCTTTAACATGGTGTCCTTGAAAATTTCTGAGAGCCTTAGTAAATCACATCAGTTCACCTCAGACCTTGCCTGTCATGCTGATTAACCTCCAGCCCCAGATGCTAAACAATAATCCTCTGATTATCATCATTTTCCCCCAAAACAAAAAAAGCAGCTCTTCTTCATGTTTCCTACAAGAGCTGGAGGCAATAATTGCCAATTTGCTTGCTGTGACTTCTCTAACAGATGTAAACAAAGCAGCCAGTGATCACGGTTTCCTCCCGCTGCACTCTTAAAAAACAATGTCAAAGATTTGAAGCACATGAGGGCAGCACACTCTGGGGCCTTTCTCCAACAGAAGACGTGTTATCTGATTTTAAAAACATGCCATGTTTGGAAGAGAAACAAGCTTGCCTTTATAGAAGTTCAGACACTAGGACGTGTTTAAAATGACTCACGTTTTTTAGGAGTGCAGAAGCGGTATGGTCGCAAGATGTTTTGGGGCACTGTAGCTGTAGACATGCCTCCAGTATGTTATTCCCTTGTTTTTCTCACAGTAAAAGAGGATCTGGGACATCTGGAAGTGCTCAGGAGGCAGGCTCAGGGCACAAACATCAAAGAAGGCGGCAGATAATTTTTTCTGTCCCGCCAGAAGTTAGCCACCTACAGTCTAATTTGGACAAAGTGGCTCCAGGACAGGTGTGAAAAAGCTGATTTATCAAACAAACTTAGGTCTCTCACCAGGCAGGACGACGGGCTTCTGATTTCTGTCCTCTGTGTGGGGTTGGAGGTTTGAGCGCATACTGTACGCAGTGAGAGAATGGGAGACATTTATATCATTAATACTTTTTAGGTACTTACCATAATATCTTGTATTTTTTTAAAAAAAAAAACTAAAATTGTAAAATCATTTTGAAGAAACTGTGATGTCTTCACGTCTAAAACATCTTTGCGCTGTGTTGAATCAACTGTAGTCATACTTTTGTGCAATACCAGTTTTTACCATGAGATGGAGCCCTGACTCACTGTCGTGTTTATTTAACCAGGCAAGTCAGCAAAAAAAAAAAAAAAACTGCTGTCAGCAGCTATAAATAAATATTAAAAGTCAAAGAATAGCCCACATTTGAACGCAACTCGACACATGCTGGTAAAATGCCACCCCCGTTGGAAGTTAATATTTTTTAAACAGCTGTAGACCTGAAAATGTTGATTTAAGACTTTCAGTTTCACATATACTACTGGTATAAAGTAACAACACAAGTGTTAACAAGTGGATTTTGTTATTTTTTTTAGGGCAAATGATCATCAGTATGTACAGAGGAGGTCAGGAGAGAGGTACAACACTGAGTGTCTACAACCATCTGTAAAACACGGTGGGTGCTCCGTCATGGTTTGGGGCTGCACTTCAGCCGGTGGGGCTGGGGATCTGATTGGCAACAGCAGTGGAACACTATCAGTCATGGATCGGCCTCCCCAGAGCCCGGACCTCCACATTATTGAAGTAATGCGGGATTCTCTTGACAGAGAATGGAACAAAAGGTAGAAACATCCAAAGAAGAGCTTTGAATGTCCTTCGAGAAGCCTGGAGAACTATTCCTGAAGACTGCTTAAAGAAATGAGAAGAAAGCTGCCTCAGCGAGTTCAGGCTGTGCTGAAGGATAAAGGTGGTCACACCAAATATTGACTTTCAAGCTCGTTAGAATCGTTCAAACTCTGTTTCTGCCTCATATACTGGATTTCCATCTATGTTTCCACAGGTTTCAATAAATCCCTGCACCTAGTAATATAAAGAAACAATGGTTTTTCTTGACATTAAACACAAGCATTAACGTATTGAAGATACATGTTTGTAGAGATTAGCCTGTTGCACATTGCAACTTTAGTTGCACTTTGGAAGTTTACTTTAGTTGTGTTGTTTTGTTCATTTGTATCAACATCAACAAAGAATGACGCACAAAAAAGAGAAAATGACACGCAGCTACAATTAATACCCGACTGCTGCTGCATCCTCATATCAAAGGATGCTGCTGTTCATTCTCCATCTGCACCGACACACAAATGATACAGTTTTCGGGATGTTCTGCTACAAACATGTCTGAAAACTGAAGCTCTAAGACTTTCTCACAAAGTTGATGTGAAGTCTCAATGAAAAGGGGAGCGCAGAACACCTGCTGCTCTTCTCAGCTCTTTGATTTAGTGGAAAGGTATGTCGTTCCGTCTCCGCGGTCTCCGGCACCTGATATTTACTCTAAACTCGGGAGGGCAACCTTCTCTGTTTCTGCTCTGCAGGCTCACGCATCCCCCCGCAGTGAAATCATCTCAGTCACAAAACTGTTTTGAGTCACATGAAGAGACAATGAACCGGGGAGGCTTTCCAATGGCTGCTGTTTAAAAAGGCTTTCCTATCATGTGGCAAGGCAAAAGAAGACGATAAAGGCTTTCTGGGAATTTCTGCAAGGGAATTTAAAGCCAGAATCCCCCCCCGTGTATTTTAGCTCAAGATTCTTAAGATTTAGGCTGCATACTATATGTTATTTCACACTTAATTCAATCATAATGGGTTTATGGGGCAGAGAGTTTAGAAAATCCCAGAGACTCTGAGGCTTTCAGAAGAAATATTGGTGATCTTCAGCACTGCGTTTAACACTCTGTGGGGAAATTACTGCATGAGCTCAGGAACACCACTGACAACCATCACTGCTGCTTCCACAAATGCAAAGAAAAAGCAGATGTAAACATGGTGCAGAAACACTGCAGACGTCTCTGGGCAAGATCTCATTTATCAGGGTTTGTCCTGCATTCCAACAGAGGAAAATCACCAGGAATGATATGGGATGTAAAAACTCAAAAATGTTTTCAACCATTATTATTTTATTGTATTTTCAATACATTTACTCATTTTAGGCTGGCATAAAACCCAGTTTGGGGGTGGGGGGAAAGAGAAGAGAGAAAAGGAGAGTGAAGGGATGGTTCAGCTTTATCAAAAAGGAAAGTTTGAAGCCTAATAAAAGCCCGTAGTCATGCAGGAATAGAGACTGGTTGGCAATCATCTAGTAACTAGTGGTCGATGGGGTTTCCCTGACCGGTTGGCGAGAGGTCGCTTGTTGTCCCTGGGTGAAAATGGTCACAAATAGGTGCTGCACCGAAAATCTCTGTGACTACTTTGGTCAGTGGAAGATTGCCACAGTCACCTGTAGTTTGCATAGAAGATCCAACTTAACTGCAAACTACTGTACAGTACTTGCTAAGCAGTAGTGGAACTGTGAAGAGTCCCACACAAACCTGAAAGTAAAAGCTGCACATTTCTAAACATGCTGGTTTCAGCAGTAGGGGAAAGCTTTTACTTTGAAAGAGAATGATCCCCATTTTCAGTTTCCGTTGCACTTTTTCAGGTTTCACCACCATACAAGTCTGCATCTTCCATGCAAGCTTCAGGTGACCGCAGCGTTCGTGCAGCACTGAGTACCCCTTGCAACCACTTGCCAACTGGTCAAGGGATACACATTTGTTCCTAGCGACCAGGTTGCCAGTGGGTTGCCCACTGGTCTCTAGACTTATTACCCTCAACTCTATGCAGACCAGTCTTACTGACATACTGTCAAAGACCCACTTTGAGACAGGAAAACCCTTGCCTGGCTGCGGTGAAGTGCAAAAAAATGTCCTGTGGTCTGAACAACCAGTTTAAAAGAGAGGGAGGATCTGGCTTGTAATCAGCTCACAGTTCAAAGCCACCATGCATGGTGGTATGTGGGTGTGCCATTAGCGAACAGGACAGGGGTAGCTTGCTACATTTGTGAAAGCACCATTAAAGCTGAACAATATCTGCATGGGTTATGTGTTGTCATCCAGGCCTCTTTTTAACAGAGTTTCTTCCTTATTTCATATTCCAGCAGCATGGCTGCCAAACTGGCCTGCCCACAGCCCACTGTAAACATTATAAAACAAGAAACATGGCAAAGCGGGCCCTGAAATCTGATACCAATTAAGAATGGGAACACATTCGTTCCTCATGTGCCCCTGTGCCAACTTTTCTGAAACATGTTGCTGGGATCAAATAAAATTACTTTGTGTGCACATTTGATTTGCTTGGATATAAACTTCACATGATTTGTAAGCCATTACATTCTTTGGTTATTTACAAAAACGTGTCTAAACGGGTTTTTTGGAAATGAGATTGTAAATCCAAAACTAACAACCTGTGAGTTATGAATAACAGCCTCTTCACATACATGCCAGTCTCTGTTCTCTTCACCTGCATCATTTTATGCTCGTGTTCCTCTAAAGCATAGACTGACTGGATGCTCACTTCCGCTGCAGCTGCAGACCTGCTCCGGCTGCATACACTGAGTGCATACAGCTGCACAGGAGAACACACACACATACACTGCATTTGTACAGTATGTACAGCCTGCTGCAGAAATGTTCGTTCAAGCGATTTTTTTGTTTTTGCAAAAAAATTCTATTTACTCACCGTGTGAATAACGCGGTTCGGTCATTTGCAGAAATGCCGTAAAATACATGAATTGGGATTTAAATACTCAGGAATTCTGCTCTGGCTGAGGAGGAACCACAAAACACCGCGTGTGGAAACTGCACATGTTCTCTCTGGCGGGCCTATCTGCCGCTTTTCATCTCATGTTATAGTTTCACTTTGCTCACACTGACGCACTTAAAGTTTTCCAGCAGTAAATCGAAACAGTTCGGACCGAGCAGAGCGTGTTTATGCAGCGCTGATGAAGACGGATGGGAGGGATGATTAATTGATTTGTAGCCACGTGATGCTTTGGGGGATCAGAGAGAAGAGGACCCACCTACCATCGCAGTGATCACCCCCCCCCCTCCCCACCGCCTTCTTCTCATGGCTTAGTCATCTTGCGCGCTCCGCACAAGAAAGCCAGTCTGCCGGAGCGCAAACATCACTCTAATCGCCAAAAGCGAGCGTGCGGGGAGATAAGTGCGCCAGTTTCGCGGCATTTCTCCAAACTTTCAATGGGATCCGTCGGCGAGTCTGCTACATCTGTTTACCCTGGAGCCGCAGCCATGATCTGTTGCGCATTTGGTTCAGTGCGCCCGTCGTTCTTTGGATTTTTACGCGTCGCGTTGCTGGGGGTCGTGCAATTAGCAGCACTCGCGCAACACGGTAGGTGGATGTAGAACCTTTTTTTTTTTTTAATCTGGGGTGAAATAGAAGCACATGCCTGAAGCAACCCTGAGCGTTGACTGTTAAATATGTTATATTCTTAAATAAAATGCAGAATTAAGAAAGGGTGACTTGACTGCGTTCCCATCACTCAGCTCCAGAGGTTAGATAGACCCTTCAAAGGCACCAGAAGACAAAGCCAATCACACACAGAGAGAGAGAGAAACAGTCATTTAGATGCTTAAACTTGGAGAAGCATTTTTTTTTTGCTCTGCTTTTGATCTAAAGATGGTTTCATCTTTTTAAAACATCGCAAGTTTTTTTGTTGTTGTTGTTTTTTACCTTTCATGCAGGGAGATAATTTCTCTTCATTTAGCTGAGATCAAGTCCTGCCTGTGTGGGCTTTAATTCACCAACATGGAGTTTATTATCATTTGGAATTACCCTGAAAATGTTGGGAAAATGTTGCAGTATTGACCCAATGGAAATAAAAATGACAAACTTGTAAAGAGAGTCAGAACATAAGTCCTCGTAATTGAAACAAGATTAGCAAACAGCATTATGACTCATTACAAAAACACAATACACTGTTGCATAATACAATCCAGTAATTTCCAGTGATTGGTGCTCTCTCTGTTGTCCTCCCTTGCTGAGGTAACATAAGTTTAAAAGAGGTCAAATTTTGGTAATCTGCTGTTTTCCCAGTTGTCAAAATTTAGGATTGGAGTGGAGTGACCAAACCAATGAAAACGTTCGAGCTGCAGTCCTGCAGATTACGAGTACTGACTGTAAGACAATATGTGTCTGGTATACTCCAACCTGCCACCCTGTCTTCCATCTCGCTCACATCTTTGTCTGCAGGGCGTCCTGCAGCAGATCAAAGCACACGGTTGTAAAGTTTAGGGCGAACTGCTGTAAAATGAAACACTGTGGGGTCCTCACAGAGGTTTCCAGCAGGAATGCCAGACATTTCTGTGCCAGAGCAGAGTCTACCACAACTCAAACGGGCACATTTTGTCCTGTTGACAAAAGCCTTATGATGGTGTTGTTTTTCAGATGACCCTCTATAGTAAAAAAAACAAACAAAAAAACTCTTTATCAGGTAGTAAACATCACATTTAACCTGCTGACCTTGCAGATGAATCATCCGTAAAAGCACTGCTGAAACCAGCTGAATCCCACTGAATCCCAGCCAATATGGCAGGAACCAACATTTACCAAGCTCACCAATATCCAGACTGGATTTCTTTTTAATCTCGCAATTAATGTGATGGTTAATTTATAAAGTAATCTGTTTTAATGTGAGAAACTGGGTGCAATAAATACGAGACTCTCACTTGAGTAGCACAAAATAAGTTGCTACCAACTATTTTTGTGCACCCCGTGCTCTTTTACATTGCTGTAATTATAAATTGGAAACTAAAATGTTTTTAAAGAGTAGCCACTCAGGAGACGGTCAGCCTGACCATGTCTATATGCCTAAATACATTGAATTGCTGTCATATGATTGGCTGATTAGTCATTTGCATTAATAAGGTGAACCTAATAAAGTGAGTGTCTCAATAGCAGAGCTGGTAATGCTTTTATTGTGTGATTGTGTGTGTGCGTGTGTCATCAAAATGTGGTCCTCAAGTCACCTACTCGAGCAGGAACTACTAAAAGGTGGGTTTGAGTACTTTAGCAGGTGTTTTTACATCTGTCTGAGTGGATTTTATCAACACAACAACATCACTGTCCAAGATAGTGATAAAACTTTACAGGTGTGCTGCTGAAATTGAAATGAAGGCTGAGTTCAAAGACAGGTGAAGGCTGACCCATGAGCACTGAGAACTCATGTCATCATGTAATGATGTGGTAATGACTACTGGCCCTTTACCCAGCTGCCTGAAACATCCTGTTTAAGTTCCTGTTTTTTTTTAAGCTCCTCCTCCCCAAAATACTTAAATTGGTCCAAAGGGATTAGCTGCCGAACACAATGATAGACTTATTCACTTTTCCCTCAAATGTGGGGTTTCATTAAAGTGTTTAAGTGTCTCTCAGTAGTATAAATGCTGTTTTTCCACTTCTAGAAGGAACATGTGACAAAACATATATTTTGTCGTTATCTATCATTACCGCTTCAAACCTTGTTCTTAAATCGAGACAATGAAGCATCATAACTGTTAGCCTTCACAAAAAAAAAAAATGCTGTTATTAGTGACAGTAACTCATCATCATATAATTTTAGCAGTTTTAGAATTCATTCAGACTCTTTGCCCTTTCACTGGTGGTCTGACTGTTTAGTTTCTGACTGTTGGCCTTCTGGGAAAAAAGACCCATAACCTCAGTTGTGTTAACACCACCTTCTCCTGAATTAATCCTCTTTCCTAAGAAACTGGAGAGTTCCCAACTAAAGCCCTGCACATCTGGGCTGCTGAGGGTCTTCCCTCCCAGTGGGATCCCTCCAACCCCCCCGGGGGGCTGGTTCATTTACCTCCCCCACTTCTTTGCAAACTCATTAAGACACCAATTGGAATAGTTTAGCCAGCAGCACCTCCTTCCCGAAGACCTGTTTGTTTGGACAACCTGTGACCTCGAATCTTGTCAGCAGAGCAGACGAGGTGTACACTCAGACAGGCGACAGTGTAAACAAAAGCATTTGGTTTCAAGAGGCTGTCAGCATGAAGACCAGCCGGTAAGCCCTTGTTTAAGCTTGGGATCACTGGTGGCAACTTCACCCTGCCCAATCACGACTTTGAGGGTCCTAAAACATCCTCCCCTGATGTGACTTTACTCATCCGCCTCTAAGGTTTGTTAACTAATACCCCCGTTGACAAGTCTGACCCATTTTGAGAGCTTGATGTTGTGGAAAAGTAGGTGTCCTGTGCAGATAATTTCCCTGGTCTTCTCAGCTTCCAACTGCAGGCAGTGTTAAGGGGCCTGTCATGCACTGTTGGTTTTAGCGTCCTTTCCTGGGGCGAGTTAACAGAAGCGAGAGGCTCACAGAAATGCCTGTTGTTCTAAGCAATTTAGATAACCTGTGGGGGTGAGATGTTCACCACCCTAACACAGAAGAGCAAACTGTATCCATAGATTTGTCACCTTTTTCTTCAGGCAGCTTTCATTTTTGGTCACTTACAGGTCCATCATATGATTCTTCTGTTATTAGAAACAAGCTGTTTGGTCACTTCTAGTTTTCAAGATGAACTCAGAAGGTTTTCTGTAGAAAACTGTGTAAGCTGCTACACTGAAGTCACAACTCATGGCTGTTAACATATGCTCAGTTAAATCCTTCATCTTCATTTTAAAACTGAGGCATTTGTTCCATTCTGAGTGCAACTGATCTTCAGTTTTGGGTCTTTTGGATCACTGAGAAGTAGCTATTAGACAATTAATAACTTTTATTTTGAATATTCTTTATATTTTGCTAAGAAAATGGAAAGTAGTTGCAGTGATCTATTGAATGTGCACACATGCATGGAAATACAGTAAATAAGGCAAAAACAAAGTTTGTACAACAATCTTCAAAGTCAATATTTGGTGTGACCACCTTTATTCTTCAGCACAGTCTGAACTCTCTGAGGCAGCTTTCTTCTCATTTCTTTAAGTAGTCTTCAGGAATAGTTCTCCAGGCTTCTTGAAGGACATTCAAAGCTCTTCTTTGGATGTTTCTGCCTTTTGTTCTGTTCTCTGTCAGGATGATCCCACACTGCTTCAATAATGTTGAGGTCCGGGCTCTGGGGAGGTCGATCCATGAGCCTCTGCCGTGTTTCACAGATGGCTGAAGACACTAACTGTTGTACCTCTCTCCTGAAGTAATGTCAAATTTGGATTCATCCATCCATCAGACCTGCTGCCACTGATTTTCAGTTCAGTTCTTGTAATATGTGGCATACCTCAGCCTTTTCTCCCTGTTTCCCTTCCTTAAGAACGGCCTCTTGACAGCCACCCTTCCACTGAGACCATCTCTGATGAGGCGTCAGTGAACAGTAGATGGATCAGCTGAAGGTCCAGATGCATCTCTCAGGTCCTGTGTCAGGTCTTTGCTGGATTTTTCCCTCTTTCCTAAGGACGTGACCGTTCGTCTGCTGTAGATAGTTTTTAGGCCTGACACTTCTTCTTTTGTACTCCAGTTTCCTCAAACTTTTTAAGGACACACTGCACATCATGCTGAGATATGCCAAGTTTTTAGCTAACAGCGCTTTGGGAATCACTTTGTTGGTGCAAAAATATTATTTTATTTTTTTCATAGATTCAACTAAAGAAATCGGTACAAATGAGGTGTTTTTCTATCAGTCTGCTAGTAACAAATTACCCAAAGATACATATTAAAATAGGTTCTTTGTCAAGTTGCCTGTTCTCTGTAGCCTCAACACTGGTTCATCGTTTGAGTTAGGCGCCTTTTTTATGCTTGAATGATTCATAGGTCAGTGTTAAGTAGCTTAACAAGCAAAAACATTCATGTGAAAATGGTCAGGTACCAGGACTGGACTGAAAATGAGTGAAAAAAATAGCAAATGTCCAAAAAAGAACTTTGAAAGACCACCAGAATTCCTGGAGAACTATTGCTCAAGACCACTTTTAAAAAATCTAAAGAAATCTGTCTGCTTGGAAGTAAAATATAAGTTATATAAATTTCATGAACAAGCTTGTTGCAACGGTGGCATCCTGTTGCAGTACCGCTCAGGTTTAGTGAGCTCTTTGGAATGACTCAATCTATCACAAAAGCAAGCTGCGTGACTTCGTTCTTGGCTTTATACAACTGTGGGACTGAAAACATCTGAATTCAAAGATTGAGTGTGGCCCAATAATTTTGTCCATGTGAAGCATTTTTTGAGGTATCCTCTGATAAAGACCATGCAAAAAATGCTATGAAGTGAACCTTGAATTCAAACTGCTTTCACACAGTTGAAAGCAAAATTTAAAGTTTTCACCTAAAGTCTGCTGCAAGAGATAAAACGTCTCAGTGAGACATTCATGTGCTTGTGTTTTGTCTACCTCTGTAATGTCTGTCCTTTACATGGCTAAGCAGCAGGACTCTGAAGCAGATAAAGAGCTGATCTAATCAAGGCCAGTTTTCATTTCCTTTAGCTCAAAGCTGATGGACTGAGAGGAAAGAGTCTAAGTTTGGAAAATGCTGCTTTGTTTCCTGCAGAGGCAAACTTCCTAAAGATCATCATCATCTTAAAGTTCTCATAACATACACTTTAGCTTTACATTGTAGCTTTTTGTTGTAGGCTTATCTTTATTCCTTTCACAAGTTCACAGTATCTTTGTCATTCTTGTTCTCAGCTCCAGAGTGCTACCCGGGAGGCCATCGGTCTCTGAGCAATCCCTATCGAAGTGTCAACTTTGACTCCACTGAAATCCAGAACACCGCCATCCAGGATCTGATCTGTGACCACTCACTGTCGCCAGGCTGGTACAGATTCTGGATCAACAACAAGCCGGCAGAGATGCCGACCACCTGCGTTGAGGTAAAATGGCCAAAATGCCAGGCAAGTTCTGTCACTGAGGGGGGGTCTGTGTTCACATTCCCCCAAATCTCTGCTTCCTTCACTGCTAAAAAGTTCCATCAAACGTGCAGCATTTGGATGATTGGTATAACAGGCACCTCCAGTCCAGGTGCAGAGTATAATAACCCCCTTTATAGAGGTAATGAGTGTTTCTGTGTGTGGCGTTCTGCAGATGAACCGCTGTGGCACCCAGGCTCCGGTGTGGCTGTCACTGAAGGACACCTCGCTGCCACCGCCTGGTGAGGTCCGCCAACTATCCGCCTGCGCCACCTGGCAGTTCTTCCATGGAAGCGCCAAAGACTGCTGCCTTTTCCGGATCCCCGTCACAGTGCGGAACTGTGGAGAGTTCATGGTGTACTACCTGCAGCCAACGCAGGGGTGCATGGGATACTGCGCAAGAGGTTTCATCCACTCTTTTTTGCTGTGAAAGTTAGAAGTGAAATCAAAGTGTTGCTGCTGATGTAGATGGCAATTTCAGAAGGAGCTAGGCGGGGAATCCTGAGTTTGGGTGGTTTCATCAAAGTACTGTAAGAGATTGTTGTGGATGTGAAAAGGAAAATCTCGATAAAATAACTTTATTCTTAGATTACAGAGATGAATTATGGTATGGTTTTTAGCCTGATAGTAGAAAGCTTGCTGATTAATCTAATTTTTCAGTTGTTTCAGATTTGGGACCCAGACTATGCCCACCAGGGGAGATGGAAGTCAATGGTCGATGCAAAGGTACAAGAAATATGCGTTCGTCTCTGCATCCACCATTTCCCATTGAAATACACAAAGAAACCCAATTAATGTTACTTCAGTAACTGCAAATCTAATTTTAGTGGCTGTCCCATCCCTGCCCTCCCGACCGGTGATCACTGCAGAGCTCATTGGCCACAGCGTCCACCTGAGGTGCTCCTTCGTCCCACCACCATGGAGCCAGATGCTGGGCTTCCAGGTGGTTTGGGCCAGACACATCGGACATAGCATGAAGGCCGAGATCAGACAGGAAGCCACACTGAAGCTCTTCTCTATAGTGGAGATGGATGGCTTACACTTCAGGCTCGGGGAAACGGTAATTTATGCCAGACCTTGGTGAAAGTTTTGGGGAGCACGTGTGGTCGGTTTGACCTCCTCGAGTGGCCCACAGTCACCCCAACCTGATTTTTAAATTTCTTTTCTGAGCTCAGGCTCACAGAGAAAAGGCAGAGGAGCAAGATATGTCATATCCAGCCAAGAGAATGCAAGGAAATGGTGGGGAAGTTAAATCAATAGCAGGTTAGAAAAGCCTCACTCCATATGTGTCCCATTTAAAGCTGCCTCCATTCACATCTTCACAGTGAATTCTAGGAATTTATTTTTATATGAACAAATGCAGATATATAAAATAAAGCTGTGTCTTGTGTTGACTTCTTGGCAGCTCTGCACTCATGCAGAAGTGTAGCTGTTCTTGACTAAATCTGGATGTTTCTAGTGGGACATCACCACATTTTGGGATTTAAGCATGTGATAGCAGCGAAAGACCCGCATAATGTGTTTGTGCATATCTTTTTATACAGAAGCTCTCAAATAAAAGGTAAAGAAGCCCAATAGAAATTATCCAATTATTATTATTGAATTATCATTAAATTATAAATTATAGAAACTATAATTCTCTAGAAAATTGAATAATTACTTTGAAAACCACCAAGCAGAAGCTGAGTAGCAGAGATTAAAATCACTGTTTAACCTTTAACGCTCCCAGTCCAACCCCATTATTACCAGCTGATAGCCATCAGCTGGTATTATTTTCCCTTCTTGCCCCATTTATTAGCAGTCATTTGTCAGACTCTGCTTTCTCTTACTGCTTACTTGAGAAAAAGACCATACACAACTACTATAGTGCACACCAACAAGGGATACCCTTTGGCTAGTCTTATGATGTAGCCTGCTGGGGTAGCAAGTAATTTGGGGGGAGGGGGTTGCAACATAGCCAGCGGACAGCTGGGTCAAGAGTTCCTGCTGGATATTGTTTACAAATGTAGAAACATTTTTATAATAGGTAACAGGAAGCCAACTTTCAAATGAAAGCCTGTGGTTTAGAGATTGAATTAAGCAAACGCAAACCGTCTTTGCCTCTTCACAGGCAGTGTTTGCTATCATGCAACTGATGCCTGCTGCTGTGATTGCTCATCAAAAGTCAGACAACAACAAACAGAAACCAAAAAGCGTGTCCCTTACATATGCATTCTGCACATGGAAATATCTGCAGTCAGGGTGCAGGGTAAATTTTATGGTTTGTTGTGGTATTCCTCAAAGTCCCCCCAATTATCATTAATATCCAATCAGAATGCCATCAGGTTTATTCCTTTAGAATTACGTAAAGCATTCGATCATTGAGTCTTAGCCCCTGCTCATGATTTGAAGTTTTGTGTCCTAGGAGCACAGAAGACCACATTTATTTCTGGTTTTGAAAGCTACAACTTCTAAATTATTACTGATAACACTAAACTTGGGCACCAGGAAAAGAAGAAAGAAACCTGAAGGGTGATAGAAATGATGGCTCAATATGAGCGGTTGTTTACGAGGTTCCTGTCTTGTACCTGAAGCTGACTTTGAGTAGCTTCACTGGAGTAATAACTGCTATGATTGGCCTTTCTCTTTCCAAGATGTCAACACGCTGCTGCACAGCCTCATTTCCACACCGCCGGACCATGCAGGCTGCTGATGGCTTTCATTTCCTGGAGAAGTGATATGTTGCTAGGAAACACAACGTTATTAGATTTTTCAGCGTGATGCTATTTGACACTGAGATGATGTCACTCAGTTTTTGTCATCTTGCAGCTGCGGACCACTCTGCCCCCATATCTGCACACCAGGGTTGCATTAGTTGGGTCTAGCACAGGGCTGGGCTCGCTCACCGGGCTCATCTTTAACACATGTTGATATAGCAGCTGGGCAGGGTCAGAGGTCATCTTCATCTTTTCTTTTCTTTTTTTTTAGAGAGAGAGAGAGTTAAATGTTAGTGCTTCTGGAGCCCTGGATTGTTATATTTTGAGCTACATCTGGAAACATTTAGATAAATCACAAATACAGTGACAGTTGTACACTGCTGACCTTTTTCATGACATTGTAGAAACGTAATTCACTCTTCCGCTCTCATGTATCAAAAGAATTGACAGTTATGTGAAAGATGGTCTCAAACTCCATTATACCCTCATTCTTTACTTCTCTAAGACCAGTGATTCATAGAGAGGGCTACAAGCACCCCACTGTGTACTTCTTTAACAGGGTGTAAACGGACAGATTAGCATGACTGATCTGAAAAAAGAAATACAGTATACAGTAACAGTCAAAGGTTTGGACACACACCGGTACTGTATATGAAAAATGTGAAATCTGTAGCAATTCACATCAATATCAATATTGTAAACAAATGTATTATTTACAGTATTTTAATGAAAACTACATTTTTTTTAAATTAATCTTTAATTTTTTAACTAGTAAGATCAATGCTTTGACACTCTTATGTAAGCCATTCTATGTACAGCAGCCACACAGTGTATATGTGAAGGACTTTTGTTGTGAAAGGAAGGCACAGGAAGAAGCCCTTTTCAGACATATACAGTACAGATCAGGTAACGAAACTGGCAAGAAGGCTTCATTAGCTTTTTGACCATTATGGGTATACTTTATAAAATTTCATTTTGGGATCTTTTTACCGTTATTGGACAGGGCAGTAGCAGAGTACACATATGGGGAAGGGGGAATCAAACCCTAGACACCCCCGCCCAACCTAAGTGCACTATATATAGTGCACTTAGGTTTCTAGTGAAACCTGCTACATAAAGAACTGAAATAGCCAGCTAAACGTGGGAAATAAAAAAACTGGAAAATGACTAGCTGTTGAAATTGTAGGCTAAAAGTATAAATTAATGGTCACTAAGCATTATTAATAGCTGTTGAACAACCAAAGGATAAATGGCTGAAGGAGCAAACCAGTAGTTACAGACTGACCATAAGGGGTTCTGGAGTTTAGCATTGGTGGTATGCCAGATGAAGAAGTGATTTAAAAACAGCTGATTCAGACTTCATGCTTCAGCTGATGTTTCCGCTGTAGTTCTCCTGCAGTGTGTCGACTTTCAGAGCCAACTACAGCCACACCAGATCGACTTCAAAAGAAAGTGAGAGTTTCTACGCTGGACTGAAGGTAAACTCTCCACTGACTCTGTTTTATCTCCGTCATACACATCAGGGACATGGATTTGAAAACCATAGTCGAGTTTTATTAATCAGTGACAACCTCGTAGACCCTTCCTCCTTTCTCAGTTCTCTCCAGAAGTGCTCCACATAGCAGAGAACAGTAAGGAGCACGAGGTGACCGTCCACAGTACCGTGCCCATCCCCTGCTTCGCCTCGAACGTCGGCCACCAGTGTGGAGTCCCTCTGGCTCTGACTGTCCACGACCCAGGTCAGACCTGCGGGAAAAACAGGAGATAGTGTCCGTGTCCTCATATTTATCTACAATAAAGTTAGAGTTTGTGTAGAGTTAAGCTGCTTGGAAACAGCACTGGAGTGGAAGTGAGTGCCTGCAGCAGCAACTACAGCTGAACAAACATGCACTTGTTTTAAGTGGTAATGTGCTCTTTATTGGGCAGTTATCTATAAAAATATCACCGAACAGAAATTAGAGCTGCTGAATTAACCTTTGAGGCTACGATCATTCATTGATAAAATAACTCAAATAAAAAAATATTAATAATAATAAAAAAATAAAGTCATTTTAACTCCCTGAATATATCTTTCATTGCTGGGGATCTTTTTTTTGTTATTCCCAGACTTGCCTTGTACATCATCACATTAAATCCGGCTAAGAAAGACATCGTTACAGTTCTGCAGGCAGCTGTGTGCTGTCTGTTAACATTAATTTACTGCTGTGTTGACATCCACAGACAGTCTTGGACATGAGGTTCCCAATGTGGGGCTGTCCGCCTGCCAGGTGGAGCTCCAGCCGAACACCTGCAGTGAAGGCAGCTGCGGTCGGGCAAAGTTTTTTGTCACCGCTGTGACCGATTTCACACGTGACGGGAACCGTGCGAGCCTGGTCGGCGCTTTGCCCGGACCCGCTGCGCCACGGCTCTGGAGAAGCTACGTCCCTACATCCCTCAAAGTGAGTGAGTTGATTTATAATTGGCCTAGTGTTTCTGTGTTTGTACCTTTTGAATTCATGCCTGTTTGTTATTTTGAGTCTGAGGTGTTAGTTCCAGTTGTTGGTCTTGTTGATTAGTTTGTACCTTATTTCTTGTTTCACCTTTCATGCTTCCCCTGAGTTCCCTGTTCCTTTGTGTCATGTCTCTGTCAGTGACTGGACATTTAGTTATTTCCTCTTTTGTTTTGGTTGCCTTTTATGTCATGTGTGCTGTGTTTGGTTTTCCTTCCCATGTCTTGTTTCCCTGATATGTTCCAACTATGTTCCCAGGTGTGTCGTGTCCTCTTTCCTTTAATCGTCTGCCCTCTCCCTTTGTCAGATCGTCTGTTTTCCCTGCCCCTAGTTTTCCCAGCCCTCGTGCTTCTCCTAGTAATTCCAGTAGCTTTCCCAGCATTTTTAGTTTTCCAGTTTTCCCCAACGTTTCTCCTTTTGGATTGCTGTTGTTTGCGTATGCTCCACCATCAGCCAAATAAATCGTTTGCTTTTTGTTCAACTCTGCCTGCTGCATGTGTTTGAATTTGGATCCCACTCAACATCCAGTCTGCACATCCTGCAGACCTGACAATATCAAATCTTTAAACTAAGAAAATTTAGCATTTTAAGAAGTATTAGGCCCACTGTGTAGCATCCCATGTTCTTTTACACTCTGTAAACATCTGGAAGGAATGTTGTCCCATTATGGCCTGATTGAGGATTCTAGCTGCTCAACACTCCTGGGTCTGCTTTGTTGTATTTTTGGTTTCATGGTGCTCCAAATGTTTTCAGTTGGTGAAAGGTCATTTCAGCACCTGGATTCTTCTACTATGGAGCCACAATGTTGTAATAGATGCAGTATGTAGTTTAGCATTGTCTTACTGAAATATGCTATGAAAAAGATGTCATGGGAGCATCCTGTATGTACCCTTCACCACTGATGGTATACCCCTTCTCTTAAGAGAAGACATGTATCCACGTTTTCCAAAAATAATTTAAATCTTTGGTTTGTCTGACCACATAAACAGTTTTCCACTTTCCCTCAGTCCATTTAAAATGAACTTTGACCCAGAGAAGACGGTGGCATTTCTGGATCATGGTCACATATGGCTTCTTCTTTGTGTGATAGAGCTTTAACCTGCATTTGTGGATGGCACAGTGAACTGTGTCATAGACAGTGATCTCTGGAGGTTTTCCTGAGTCCATGCACTGATTTCCATGACAGAATCATGCCTCTGAGAAACTCTGTCTCTAAGATGCTCTTTTTATATCTGATCATGTTACTGACCTGTTCATGATATAGTAAAATGTCTCAGTTTAAACATCTGATATATTTTCTATGTTCTACTGTGAATAAAATATGGGTTTATGAGATTTGCAAATCATTGCATTCTGTTTGTATCCATATTTTACACAGTGTCCCCAAGTTTATGAAAATGTTTTTTGTTTTTTTTTAATGTGGTGCATGCAGAGCTCTCTGGGATCTGAAGAGCTAGAAACTGTAGCAGCTGTTGTCCTTGAGGCATATTGAGAGTTCCTAGAGGATTTTTTCAACTCTTGAAAACAATTTCAGTCCATTCTTGAGCATCTTGGAGGGAAGCCCTGAGAAGGTTTAAGGGATAACTGGAATCTGAGGCATGCAAGTTCAAGGCAGCATGTGCAGAAACCTTAAAAGGACTTTGTTTTTTGGGAGAAACTTGTCAAATAAGGACTGTCCTCTGGCCTTTTAAGAAGCTTTTTAAGAGATCTCCAGGGTCATAAGTAGATAAAAGCTGGGTTTGCAGCACCATGGACGCTTTGAGCTAGGATCCTGCATTAAACACAATCCTTAAATGGATTCTTGGAGTCCCTCAAGATAAATAAGGGCTCTTCAAGTGGTCTTTTAATAGATTCCAGCATGCCTAACAGAAAGAGGGCACCAGCTTCCAAAGCTAAATGAAGAATGAAAGTATTACTTTAATTAGAGAGAAGTAGTACAATGACTCCAAATTGCAGGTTTTTCCATCATATTGTTTACATATACACACAGTTATACAGTTCTTTATAAAACTGGAGAGGAGATTGGGCTTTAGGACTAAATGTGCACTTGTTTGATGGTTTGACATAATGTTTAAAGAGTGCCTCTCTAAGTGCTCATTAGTTGTGTCCACACAAGCTCTGACATTATGTAAGACGTGATGTCAGCCCTCCAGACATGGTCTCTGAGGAGCCTGCTGCTGAAGAGTTTTCTCATCTCTGTTGAGTGAAAACATCAAAGCCTAAGGCCACAGGGTCAGAGGGTATAGCCCCCTTAATCTTTCTTCTGCTGACCTCTACCCCACCCCCCCAGGTTATGGTCCAGGATGTTCCTACTTCCATCTGCTACTCTTTGACTGACCCGCATGTCATTACACTAGATGGCAGGTAATTTACCACCAGCTTTCATCAAATGAAGATTTGATTATCTGGTTAAATACACTATTTATTAAAATAGCCTAATGTCTTTTTCAGGCGTTATGAGAACCACCAGACTGGCACGTTTGTCCTTTACCGGAGCCTCACCAGGGAATTTGAAGTCCATTCTCGCCAGTGGGACTGCGGCAGCCGACACTACTCTGTTGCATGCAACTGTGGGGCTGCGGTGCGAGAGGGGAACGAGCTTGCTATCTTTGACATGTGCAATGGCCAGCTACAGGAAACAAGGCCACAGCTTGCCCTTAAGAACCTCGGTGACAGTGAGGGGAGCCGGGTCAGGGTGCTGGAGTCACACCAAGGGAAGAAGGTCACCGTAGGTATCTGGGCAGTTTGAAACTGGTGTCTATTTGTTTGGCTAAATTCATGGTAAAATCAAGTAACAAAGCTCTTTATTCAGTCATATTTATCATGTAAATTGACTAAAGAATGGACAGTTCTCTCTGGTTCTGAGTTTTTACTAACTGCATGAGCAGACTATGTTAACTAGCTGTCGGATGTGACTCTCCTCTTGTAGTTGATCTTTCCTTCCGGGGCCTTTGTTAGGGCTGATGTTGGCGACTGGGGGATGAGCCTGTCTGTCCGGGCGCCCAGTGTGGATTACGGCAACACTCAAGGCCTTTGCGGTACCTTCGACCACAATGGCAACAATGACTTCCAGACCTCTGATGGAAGCTCTTACGGCCCCGATGACCTGCATAGCTTCATAGAGGCCTGGAGGTCAGTCTGGGACACAATGTAGACTCTAATCTTCTAAATTATAAACTTTTCTTAAGGCTAACATAATTCAGCTGAAGTCACCACAAAGTTATTTGTTTTCCCTTCTTTTGTGTGTTTTAGGATAGCTCCTGGTGAGAGTTTATTTGACAAAACACCTCCTGGGATGACACAGGACGTCAGGAGTCCTTTCTGTCAGTGCCAACCAGGATACATCACTTCTCAAAATACTGGCAGGGGGCTGAGAAACTTGTATGATCCCTCTGCTCACTCAGAGTGCATAGCATATGATAATGTGGATTACACATCTGTGTTCCCCTCCATGGACACAACAGTGGAATACATTAAGAGCCTGGAAAGAGAGGAAAGTGTTCTGGATATATCTCCCTCCAAGAGTCACCCTCTTGAGAGGAAGCACCTCTGGTTTCATGGCAAGAACAAGCAAAACAATGACAGTGATCTTGAACTGGATGGTGAGTTCAGGAAAGATCTTCTGCTTTCTGTTGACAGGCCAAAGAGACAGGCATCTCTTGAATTCCAGCCTGTCTTCGTGGCACAGAGCTTCAGTCAGACTGATCTGGAGAGCTACACTTACTTTTTCCCTGAGGATCACCTGGCGGAAATTCGACCAGTGGTGCAACCCACATGGCCCACGCCAAGTGGTCTGACCTCGGCTAAAGCCCTTGAAGTGTGCCAGCTGGCTTTGGCCAACTCTACTGTTGGTGCAGTGTGTCGGGAGCTGCTGGGACGCCGCCTGGATGAGGCGGTGGATCTCTGCATGCTAGACCTGCAGCTGAAAGATGACTTGGGCTGGGAGGAGGCACTTCTGCCTTACCTGGAAAACGAGTGCGAGAGAAGGCTGCTGGAAAACCGGACCCACAGAGCCTTGGAGATGGCTAGTCCACCAGGAACTTACGGGGAAGTGGTGACAGCCCTGCGATGCCCCAATTTTTGCAATGGGAATGGCGAGTGTACCGAATGGGGCTGTCAGTGTTATCCTAACTACAGCTTCCATGACTGCAGCCTGGGCATCAGTGAGTATCATGGACAGTTATTCACTTGGCAAAGACTGCATAGATCAAAGTTGATTAAAATTCTCACTGGTACCAATCTCTTAAGACTTGATATTAGCTATATTGATTGATTAATAACGCTAATCTTAAACAAGTCAAAGAAAAACTCACATTTCATTGACTTTCAAACAATCTCCCTTCTAATAGGTCAGCCGGTCGAGATAACAGATTTGGAGAATAGTGGACTCTGCGATATTCGAGCGTACGACTGTCGCAGCATTCGGGTGTTTGGCCTCGGCTTCATTGATTCTCCTGACCTGAGCTGCTATGCCACCAGACTGAAGGTGAGGAGGGGCTAAGGCTAAAATCAGGTTAAGAGATTTCAAGCCCAAATTGTTGGTGTTTTTTTTTCTTTTTTAATCTTTCCTCTGAATTCCTTCTGCAGTACATAAACAAAGCCTGGGTTCCAGGGGAAAAGCAGCGAACTAAAGCTACCTTCCTCAGCTCCAAGGCTTTAGACTGTGCCGTACCATCACTGAGCACCACTGCCATCACTACGGAAGACTTCATGATGAACGACAAACCATATGCACGCTGGGAGATCAAGGCAAGACTCATTTTCATGTTAATCTTTTGTCCTGTCTCTCTCCACTCAGCCCCAACTGGTCGCGGCAGATGACTGCTCCTCCCTGAGCCTGCTTCTGCTGGAGTTTTCTTCCTGTTAAAAGGGAGTTTTTCCTCCCCACCGTTGCCAAGTGCTTGCTCATTGGGGGTCGTTTTGACTGTTGGGTTTTCTCTGTGTTATTGTAGGGTCTTTACCCACAATACAAAGCACCTTGAGGCGACTGTTTGTTGTGATTTGACGCTATATAAATTGAATTGAATTGAATTGAATTTGAACCTAGAATTAAACTGTCTTTTGTTTGACTGTTTAATCGAGATGTCCTTACATTATTGCCTTCCTCTTTTTCTGTCCCAGGTCACCAATGATGGATCCCAGTACAGCCAGGCAAAGGTGCTGACTATCTACGATGGCATTTGTCAGGTCTGTGAGGCCTCACACTCAGGACTCTGTAAGTTAAAGGTAACTTGCATAGAAAAGGGAACAATGTTTTTGTTCTTGGAAAGTTGTTTATGCACCACCAGTTTAATGAAAATTATTATAATTATTGAAATTTAAGCAGACAGAACTAAAAAAAAAGAAGCCAAAATCCATTTGTCATTATTCTGAGATTGCAAGAAAGTGAAATAATGCTGAAGGCATTATTTATCTTTACACCATACTAGAGGTTTAGTCAATCGAAAAGAAAGAAATCCCGGCCTTTTTTTAAACTTTAGAATGAACCATAAGTTACAAACTGAACAGTGTGTTGTAGTAGGCCTAGAGACTGGTCAGCAACCCCCTGGCAACCTGCAGTCACTAGGAAAAAATGGTTATTCCCCAACCGGATGGTGACCGGTTGCTGGTGATTGCTGAAATTGCTGCAAAGAAATGTACAGCGTTGCTCTGAAGACCTCCTTGTGATTCCTTTGGTGCTAGCAGCTTGTCGGTAATTTTTTATGTAAGATGCTGACTTGTCTGCAAACAGTTGTCATTTACTCTCCAAGCTGCAGTTAAACTTGAATAAATACGTCACAAACCGCTTCCAAAGTGTTGGCACAGTTTTTACTTTGAAGGCAAAGGGTCTTAATTTCTGGTTTGTGTCACACTTTTCACGTTTTCATTACCAGTGCTGCAGAAAGCCAAAACAATCTTACAAAAGATGCCAAAATTTGCATGTTTGTCCCCTTGGAACCATTAATTTGAAAAATCAAAGTTTTCTAACATTTCCATCCCAGGAAACAGTTTTTTTTTTTTTTACTTTCAACCACTGATACATTTAATTATTGCAATTTTTTTCAAGTAAAACAAGGTAAACAAGGTCCATGCAATAAGCTGTGTAACATGAATATAACTGTGTTGTATTTCCTGGTTAGTATTAGAGAGTCATATAACATTATATAACCTCAGTATCAAGTCAGCCCTGTTATTATTCACCTCCACAGGTGTCGTGTTAGGAAAACCTGGGCACTCTAATCTTTGTTTATGTGAGGAGGAGATGCTGATTGAGGAGACAGATGTGATTCAGTGGGTGTTTAGTGGAAATGTGTGGTGAAGCATTTTACGTGCTGTTAAGGGGACAAGACAAGTCTGCTGCTTGAATGAATAAAGCAGCAGTTGGTTAGTTAAGATCTCTGTAGTCATTACATTCATTGAAAAGAGGTGCATTAGGGGTCCTGTTGTTACTGGAACTGCTTTTTATGGGAGACAGACAAACAGCCCGGAGCGAAAACACACAAACAGCTGCAGACAGACACCAAGAGATGTGCAAGAGGCTGCCAAAGCTGAACCAAATTGAATTAACTTAAGTAGAAATGTGTGTTTAGAGCTGATTTCCTGTTCATTACAAAACAAACAGCTCGGAAAGAAAATGTGTTTTACGACATGAAAACATGGTGCTATTTAGAACAAAATGTTGGAAACGTGAGTACACAAGCAGATCTGTTCTGGTTTTATTCTGTTCATCAGGAGCGGACGTGCAGCATAGACGGGATGTGTTTTGCAGCAGGAGACGCCAATCCCGGCAGTCCTTGCCTCCTCTGTGACCCCAACATCTCCAAATTCACCTGGTCTCTGAACCAAGGTACAAACAACTCCATATGGATCTATGGATGACAGGAAAACAAGCTCATTTGCAGTCGTTAAAGTCTCCCTGTATACTTTTATACCCGACTTGCAGTGCACTCATGATCACATCAGGTAACACAGCGTTTACCTTACTGTGTCAGTGCAGTGGTAGCCGTCCAACTGCGGTCTTGTTTGTGTCCATTAGCAGATCAAAGGAGCGGAGGTTTAGGTTTCCCAGCATGCCCTGACCTGCCACTTAACCACTCTGAGAGCGGGGGTAAATCACATGGCTGGTTTCCATAGCAGCACAGACTGACAAGATTCCTGAAAAGAGCCAGGGGACGCCGGAATAAATGATCAGTTTAACACATCACTTAGTCACACTTTCAGCATTGAAATGTAATTTTAGAAGATTTTTTAAAATTTTGAATCTTATAGAACATATATTTATCACTAACCAACTGCAAAGTAAAAGACAGAATAAATACGACACAGACAGATGCATTAATATAAAATAGATGCAGTTGCAAATGTATCTTATTTAATGAATATACAGCACTGTGCAAAAGTCTTGAGCCACCCCTCAAATGGGAAATGGGTGCAGGGATGTACTGAAACGTGCAAACATACATGAAAATACACTATTTAAGGCGAACACAGAGCTTTTATATTTCTAACAAGCTTGAAAGTCAATATTTGGTGAGAGCACCTTTATTCTTCGGCACACTGTGTGTTTTTTCTGTCCAGGTGTGCTTGTGTTACTCCATCGGCAGTGTGTTTGGGATCATTGTCATGCTGAAAAATTAAGATGTTGTCAATCAGACGTTTTCCAGATGGTATTTCATGGTGGATCAAAATCTGATGTTTTCTTTTCTGTGTTCATAATTCCATCAATTTTGAGAAGCTCTCCAACACCACTGGCTGAAATGCAGCCCCAAACCTCGACAGAGCCTCCACCATGTTTTACAGATGGCTGTAGACACTCATTGTTGGACCTCTCTGCTGACCTCCTCCATACGTACTGATGATGATTTTATCCAAAATATTGCAAATTTAGAATCATCACTCTATAAGACATGATGCCATTGATTGCTTAAGAAGGGCTTATGATAGCCACCCTTCCAGTTTTTAATCATCTCAGGCCACAGTGCTTAACTATAACTTCCTTGGATTGTATCTCATCTTACAAATTGAGGGATAACCTCTGATAACTGAGTTCTCAGTTAATGAAGACAGTCTATTACTGCCAGTAACACCAGAAATCCCTGTGATATGAGAAGACAAACAATAGCAAAGCGCCTACATCTTCTTCTCAATTTCTTAATACTTGACAGAATCTGGGGAGGTGTTTCCAGGTATTATCATTTTCTCCCCTGTGAAACTTTGTGTTGAAAGCGAGAGCTCATTCGATGAATGATGTTGCTGTAGAAATAGCCGCTGAGAACTGCAGCTGGGAAGAAAAGCTCGAGCCTCATCCAGATGTGGACATGCATGTTTACAATGATTCTTCCAGAAAGAGCCTGGAGGCATGCTTTTGCCAACCCATGCTTGCATGTAAAGAGCTTATTTCAGGACAGGAAGCTCCTGTCATCAAACGCTTGTAGTTGGAAGACAGTAAATAGTAAGGTGGGAATAAGAGGTGGGTTGAAGTGTCTCTTGGTCTGTTTCTGTCTGCGTTTTCAGTCAACGAGCCTCCGACTTTCCACCAGCCTCAAAGCGAGCTGCGGACATTTGCCGGCGAGAACTTTGTCTTCCAGTTTGCAGCATCAGACCCCGAGGGTTCGGCGCTCCTCTTCCAGCTGGAAGAGGGGCCGGAAGGTGCTGTCCTCTCCCCTGCCGGCCTCCTTATCTGGAGGGTCCCGTCAGTTCCCGTGAAGGACGCGCTGCAGGCGAGCAGCTCTGTCCGTTTCACACTGTCTGACGAGTGCAACGCCCAGAGCAGCTTCACTGTGGAGGTAGAGAGGAGAGAGTTGCTGAGCAGTGGTCAGCTGGTGTAAATATGATACACTGATGTTGTTAGATATTAATAAAATCCAGATAGGCCTCGGCAGTATCTGTGTTTTCCATCTGTGATACAGGTTGTTGTGGTGCCGTGTGGCTGCCAGAATGGAGGCTCATGCGTGACGGATATTAACTTTCCCGCCGGCAGTGGGAAGTACCTGTGTGTGTGTCCTGAGGGTACGCGGGGCGAGCTCTGCGCCGAGGACGTAGACGAATGTCTGTCGGCTCCATGTATGGGCGCCAAGTGCATCAACGCAGTGGGCGGGTACAGGTGCGAGTGTCCTGCAGGACTGCGAGGTAAGAATGATTAAAAATCTACACATTTAATCAAAAATGAACACAGAAAAGCCGTTGATGTTTGAAACGGATTCATGTTTGCAGCCAAGGAGGATTAATCACAATTTTGCGTGTGGGTGTGTGTGTGTGTTTGGCAGGTTTAACATGCCTGGAGGATATCAATGAGTGTGAAAGGAAGCCTTGCTTTCCTGGAGTACAGTGCTTCAACAGCTTCGGCTCCTATGGCTGTGGCCCCTGCCCCAAAGGAATGGTGGGAAATGGGACTTCGTGCACTGGTAAGTTTACCGTGTTATCCCCGTTGGCACTTTATTAAAGATGGAGCTCAGCTATGAGCCCCTCATTCCACCCTAGAAAAAGCAATTTAAATAAGTTGTTCATAAGAAGTTGTTCATCGCAGCCGTGTGTCTCTGAGGAACACTCAGCAGTGATACGGTGCTGAATGGAAACCAGATGGCTGATAGCTGATGGCTGATCCCACTTTGTCCCACACAAACACTTTGTTTGTCAGGGACTGGAAACCCTACCAATCACACAGACCTAGAAACTGGTTGGTGACCATCTGGCAACCACCAGTAGCTAGGGGAAAATGTGTATTCTCCAAGTGGTGTGGCAGAAACCTCCTTTTGATTGTTTTGGTCACACTTGCTCGTACGATGTACGTGTCAGCGATCACTAGTCAAGGTGCGGCACAGACCGAAAATGGCAAACGGGAAAGTAAAAGTTGCACCTTTTGGAATGTGTTGCCTGCAGCCCTGAGCCCCAATTTCACTTTGAAGATGATGATTATTTTGGAAATTTGGCTACAGCTGCCTGTCACCGAACACCTGCCAGTCAAAGCAGCACAAAGCCCAATATCCATGGGTGTCTACAGGGATTGATTCACTTTTGGAGTGAGCCTCTGCTGGCCACTAGAAGAACGGCAAGATTTGACTCTAATCACCTTCTTTTTTCAGCCACGGCGGTCAGCGCTTGGTGGTCCCTCCATTTGCACCACAGAGGTGAAGCTAATGATTGAGGGTGAGAAGCTAGTAGCATAAAACCTTTGGACCATTTTAAGTACAACACCTGGGCACTCCCTGTACGTGTACCCATAGTTGTCAGGGTGAGTGTACTTAGTGCAAGTACATTATGAGACACAGTAAGTCATCAGTTTGCTTCAGTTTCTAGATCAATGCAGAGTCAGATTTGTTGCTTTAACAGTCTAAATGAAAACAGAACCATATTTCACATTTCAAGGACATCATGTTGAGCCATAAGATGCCACAGGTGTATTATTATACACTGAAATAAAACAAACTTGGCCTCAAAAGTTTTTCCAAATAATCTTCAGTGTTTGCTGTGGCACTGGGGCCACATTCCCGCGATCAGATTATCCTTCAAGTCATTATGTGTTTTAAGGAGTTACTGCCCCCTAACAAGAAAAAATTAGTGCAAAGTAAAGCACAGAACATAAATTAAACTTTTATTTTTATAGAACTTGGTGGCAGAAAACTGACTGGGACAGATACTTGAATCTCCTCAATCCCCTTTGTTCTTTAATCCACCACATGTCCAGCGAGACTCTTCGGCTTGACTTGTTTGACCTCTTCGCCCAGTTAATTTTAAGATACACAACTTTGTGTGTCAGTGGAGCTGGGCAGGGTCCTTAAATCTTATATGTCACGAGTGACAAGCAGGCAGTGATGAATGCTCCTACTTTTTTTTTACCGTTGCCTCTTGAGTTTAAGTCTGCAGTCAAAAGCACTTAAGTCAAAACTAAATACAGTTGTGTTCAGAGGTTTACATCCACTCATCGTGGGCATGAATATCATGATCATTTTGGGCTTTTAATGATTTCTTTCAACTGCTCTTTTTTCAGGGTGGAATGATTGTACAGCATACATCTTTAATGACTTTAGAAAACAAGAATTTGGTGTACAAGTTTGAATTTTGGGATTTTCTCTGAGCCACCTAGAGTCAAAAGTATATGTACAGGCTCAAATATATACACAAATATATACATACACTCACTTTCTTTTAATAAGTGGTGCTGAAGGTTTTACAATGTCTTTTAACTTGACGAGGCCAAGGCCTACTAACTTCTCGGTAGTGATCATGATTGGCTACAACTGGTAGTTTCTCTTTGCCAGCATAAAAAGGATTTGTTTGACAGCACTCATTGGATTGACCAACATTCAGAACAATGGGAAAGTCCAAGGAACTCAGGGAAGATCTAAGAAGTTGGGAAGGTCTTTTGGAGCCATTTCTAAACAACTGCGGATTCAAAGGTCATTAGTTCAAACAATTGCACATAAGTTATTCAGATGTGTTACCATGTGTCTGGAAGAAGACCCAAACGCTCACCCTCAAATGAGAGGACATCTATGAGGATGTTCAGGAAATACCCAGAAACCACCGAGGCTCAAAGCCTGCCATGAACTGGAAACTGCTGGAATACCAGCATCACTGTCCACAGTGAAGTGAGTTTTAAAATCACTGTGGACTAAGACGGTCCCAGCCAAGAACGAGGTACCTGCTCCAAAATTGACACCTTATATGCAACTGAAATTTCCAGCTGCCCACAAGGACAAACCAAATACCTTCTGAAGAAAGGTTTTATGGGTAGATGATACAAAGATTGAGCTGTTGAGCCAATTCTTGTTTTTTAAACCAATTAAATATGTATGCTGTACAATCGTGCCACCCTGGAAAAAGAAAAGCCGACAGAAATCATTAAAAGCTGCAAATTACCATCACATCTATGCTGAGTGAATTTAAACTTCTTACAACTGTAAATTCATATTGTCAGCTAATACCAGGCTCAGAGGGGGAGCAGGGATTAAGAATAAATTATTCATCTACAGAATATAATCACAGCAACAGAAAGAAAAGAAACCCAGATTAACTAGATTAAATAAATCAAGGATTAAGTAATCGTCAGACAGGACGAAACAACGTCCTAGTCAAGAGGATCCGAACATAGCAATGCACATTGCAGTGTTCAAGGATAAAGATGTTGAAAAAGTGTTCAAAACTGGACTCCAAAGTTTCATTCAGTCTGCTTTAATTATATTAAATTGGCTGTACTAAAGCAGAATGAGTCATGTTTTAACTGCTTCCCTGTCTGAGGTCTGTTGAGGTTTCTTGCTACTATT
Organism: Pterophyllum scalare; assembly: GCA_024447675.2. Lineage (NCBI taxonomy): Eukaryota > Metazoa > Chordata > Actinopteri > Cichliformes > Cichlidae > Pterophyllum > Pterophyllum scalare. The sequence continues at coordinate 106,153 of JAMQGT020000290.1, read as the reverse complement.
GTGGCTTGTAAATGTGTTGATACACCTCGTGAGATCTTCACACAAACTTGACCCAAGGTCTCGTCTCTTGCTGGGTGTCACGGCTCATTAAACACAAGCTTTTGACTCCCTTTCAGGTGTTTTTATTTTCACCAAGCTCTTCATCTTTTACTGTACCAGCTCTCTTTTTCAGTCCTTTGTTATTGGTTTACTGCAATATGTTCTGAAGTGGGTGATCTTGACGCTCAGTCGGATGTAAATCCAGAGGCAAGCAATCCAGAATATAATCAGTGGCTTTCTTATTGCAGCCATCCTCAGTCCAGTTGTCATCCCTTCAACATCTGGTCCTCATACGACTGGCTACGAGACACCAGATGTTCTACTGCAACCACCCAAAATAATGACAGGCGCTTTCCAGAAGACCTCAAGCGGTAGCTCCCCACGGATGAGGGCTGAGGCCAGGAAAACATTTCCAAGATTTGACCCACAAATTAAGTCAACCACATGGAGAAGGATGGCAGGAATTAGCTCCAGCCGAGAGCTCACAGTAGCAGAAACCAGCAGGAGCGACACACCGACTGTCCGCCACACAAATATTGATTCTTCATGGAAAACCCAAGGAGCTAACCTAAACCTGTCCAGGAGTAACACAGACATGTTCAAGAATGTCTCAGAGATTGTGCCCCACAGAGTCAACCAGGATCAGTCTAAAGTTAGCAACACTACAAGCAAGGTGCTGAGTATAGCTCCACAACCAGAAAATGGCGGACCAGCTGCAGGTAAACCCAACATTTACGATAAATTCCACTTAATGTCATTTTTCTGTACATGCATGCTTTATATGAAGGGGTATCACACTGTATTGAGACTCAAGGAAATATGAACACAAGGAGACTTTAAGAGGGAACACTCAACCATCCTGGCCTTCAGACGCAAGGATTTCTCACAATCATTAAAATAAGTGCCCGAAAAATTATTCACATACTGTAGTAAATAGCATAAAAAGTGCTCAGACTTGATTCAACAACACAAAAGGACATTTGCTTTTTCTGAGGCCGCTTTTATGACCTGCAGTTATGTCTTTGAGATAAGCGACCTCGAGCAGCCGTGTGAAGTGGAAGTTGGCACCCTGCTAGCCTGGAAAATATAGCTTTCAAAAATGAATTTATTTCTGTACAAAGGTTTTAATTTAACCTGCACCATGATCTTTTCAGTGAGAGAAAGTAAACACTCCAGTCTCCAGTCCCAAAGTAGTTCTTTTTTTCCTCTTTTAAAGCAAACACCCCATATGGTTCTTTGATAACAGAAAACCACTGTGTTTGTTTAGTTGTTGGTTTATAAAACTTCACCATTGTGCACTCAAATAGCCATTTGGAAATGGGGAAATTCACAAAAGACAAAAATGATTATGCTTATGCTACAGTGACACTAGGGAAGACGGAGGTTAGAGCCTGTGGCATAACCAAAATGACTGTGACCTGTGTGCAATGAGCTTCAGATTTTGTTGCCTTTGAAATTGTTGCTTCTATGAAGTCCAGAAGATGAGGACCAGGTCTGTGAACAGTGAACTTTAAAGTGACTTTGGTGCATCAAGATGGCAATGAAACAGCAATAAGACAGTTAGTCTGCTATCAGTCTGTGATTGAACGGCGTCAAGCAGGCAATTGCATGCAATCTGTTTGTGATAATATGGCGATTGACTGTGATAAAGCTGCAAGAAAAACAAATCTGTTGCCAAAACCTCATAAAATTGAAAGAAGAAGTCCTCCACAAATAGCAACATAGTTGCTGCAGGATGCCAATTTAACTGCAAAATAACATAGGCACTCGGCAACCTTGCTTTTATATAGGAATATAACCAGAATACAACCAGTTAGCAACCTATAGAGTTCAGTCTCCCATTGCAAAGAGATTTGTCAAAGACTAATTGCACTTACCAGTGCAGATTGACTCAAATTGATTGCAACTTGGTGGCAAGCTGTCTGCCTTTATAAATTAGACAGGAATTATTTGCAAACCTTGATCAGTCTGTCTAAAAGTGATTGGAGTCTGTCCACATCAGGCTGTGATTGTTTGGAGACAGGTTGCCTCCCGTTGGGAGACCATTGTGCCTTGGGATTGAAAGTGGTCGCCCAGAGGTTGAGGTTGTTGGACGCTCAACTTCGGGGCAACCAGTTAGTACAAACAACTACTTGCAATCGGTTGTCAAATAGGAAAAAATTCTATTCACTTGGGAGTGACCCAGCACAAGTGAATTTTCACAACCTTAATTATTGAAAGAAAACAAATGTGAGCTTTGCAACAGCTTTACTTTCATGTTGCAAGGATGTCAGTGATACAGATCAGGTTTGCTTGGGAAAACTACAATCCAAACCTTGTTATAGGCCATGTAGACTCTGACTAGCTGCTAGGACACTGATTCACCTCATACAGTTTGTCTCCTCCAGGATCAGCTAAGTCTCTGGCTGCCAATGTGTCAGCTACATGCGCCAGCCGGCCCTGCTTCCCCGGGGTTCAGTGTATCAACCGCAGACCACCACACCTTGGCTACGTCTGTGGTCGGTGCCCACCTGGACTTTATGGCAACGGTCGCATCTGCATGAAGAACGCCAAGGAAGGTACAGGACTCTTTTGCTCACTTTTTCCATTTAATATTTTAATGTATTAGGCATAAGCGTCCCAGATTCTCAAGTCTTATTTGCCATTTTGAAGGACTTTGCAGGAACCAGCAGACCAGAGTAATTTTTCCTGTGCCGAAAGACAAAAGGAAATTTTTAAAACAGCAGATCACAGTGAAAGTTTTGCCCAAATTTGGCCCACATGTCCAGTTCCTTTTAACCTTACCTAATTCTGTTGACTCAATTCAGCCACAGGTCCACTTTACATTGGCCAGACATCAGGTGTTTAATTGCCTTTGAGTCACATCTAGCCCCATATAACATTTGCCAGTGCCATAACTGGGCCACAAGTTGCAAAAGCAGTTCAAATGTATCTACTCTCTGCTCTGTATAGCATACTCTTCCCATTCTTGGTACAAAAACACATTATGCTGTTCTTCAGAGGAAAACATAAGCATTAATTTGATGAAAACATCTGTCAGTAATGTGAATCCCTCTGCTACTGCGGTCTGCCCTTAAGAGCTTACTTTGTTCTTGTTTTGTTCTGGTTTCCCTGATGTTGCTTTATGTGTTTGTCTTGATTGGAAGGAATGTAACTTATTGCAAGAGATAAATCAGCGTGCAGTAAGCGGTGGGCGACTGCCTGAGTGAAATAACCACCTCTGGTCCTTTGCTTTTCGAGTCGGTGCCTGGCCACAAAGTTTCTGCAGCATTGCTTAATGCTACATCACACGAGGGGCCCTCACAACTCCAGAGAGACAATCTGATTCCAACTTAAATCCCTTTATTGTGGATCGAGTTTGTCTGGAAAGTCACAACACCACAAACAGGACATTAATCGCTTAAATTGCTTTGCTGTTCTTCTCTTTACTCTGTTTGTCCAAGGACAGAAAGCAGACGTGCTCTTTTCCTGCGACATGTCGTCGTTTGACCAGATGTCCTGCTTTGCAATTTTGGATTTATTTTTGCTATATTTTATTATTTAATGGACTGTTTTCCAGATTGCCTTCACACTGAACAGCTTAGTGCATCTGTTATGTCTGTCAAGCTGTGTGTAGTCTAGCACATACGCAATACACAACAGAAGGACAGATTTATAATGAAATTAGCTGTAGCTCCATAGGCTGGTTCAAAACAGCCTCAGGCTGATCTGTAAATGCTTCCAGCTGACTTGTATTGTGAATTATATTTGAATAGAAAACATAATTTTAATTGTACGGCAGTCGAGGAATTTCGTCTGTGATAATGTAAGATTACACTTCGTGTTTTCAAACAGTATGTTAACTTTTAAAAAGGCTTTCAGCTAGAGTGTCAATAGATGTGCTTAGTGACTGCTGTCTCAGATAACAAGTTTAGTTCTGGTTACTACAAAAGTGCTAATCCAATAATGAGGGGGATAGAGCTGCTACACGGGAGTGTGAAATGCTCTTTACCACAGATTTGCAAGAGCTATAATTTCCAGCAGTTTTTTGCATTAGAGCGGGTAAACCTTTATTCTTGTAATTTTATTTTCTCTTTTGCTTCTTTTGAGGGGGATAAATAAAGGCCACCCAAACATTGCTGTGGCATGTTTTTGCAATTTGAAACTTCCTGGAAAGGATTCCTAAGTTATGAATGGATAATGACTTTTTGGAGGTAGAGATATGAATCGCTCTGGGCCCAGTCACACAGGCCTAGAGACCGTTTGCCAACTGCCCGGCAACCACCAGTCTCTAGGGAAAAATGAGTATCTCCCAACTGGTTGCGAGTAGTTGCAGAAGGCTGTTGGCAGTCGCTGTGAAATTGATTGCTAATACCGCTATTATGCATACCTGGAGACCAGTCAGTGGCCCCCCTGGTAACCACCTGGTTTCTGGGGACAAATATGGGTTCCCCGACCATTTGGTGTGTGGTTGCTGGAGGTTACTTGCCGTTGCTAGGTGAAATTGGTCACAAATGAGGTCATGCTGCACCGATAACCTCTTTGCAATTATCTTGGTCATCAGGAGGTTGCTGTGGTCACCGGTAGTTTGTAAGGGAGATGCTGACTTGTCTACAAAGAATCACAAATTACTCACCGAGTGGTAGTGAAATGATGAAAAATCCGACATAAACTGGAATCGGCGATCGTTCGCCTTCAAAAAAAATTATTTTGAGGACAGTGCCTCAGATGCTAACCTAATCCTTGAGATTAGATTGTAAGAAAGTAGCGTTAAGGTCTTACATGGCACAATTACTGGAGTCTAAAGGCAGCTGTACATCATTAGGAAGTTTGGCTAGAGTATATTCTGAGCTTTGAGTCCTGAAGCCTGATTGGAAATTTTCAGTGATGTAGTCTAAAAAGGGAAAAGGCTGAGCATACATTCCATCACAGGAATAGGAATTTTAAAATGAAAATTACTTAGATCTGATTTGTTCAGGCTAGCTTGACTGCTCTGGTAACAAAATTTGTAATAATGGAAATTGAAGGTCCTAGAGTGTCCAAAAAGTATACAGGAACAATATCCAAGGAGCAGGTGGATAAATTACATGTCTGATTGTATCATGAATGTGACTTTTCTGTTTATCCTCAGCATCCAATCACCTCCCTCAGCAGCAGTCGCTCGGCAAGTCCAGCCGATCCTCACATGGAAGCAGCAGCAAAGACCTCCATCTTCACCTGCCCAACTTTCCCACCAGGTATAGCGTCAAGCACCTGTCTTCACCCTTCATTAGGTCGAACCGAGAACACCAGGTTACGACATCAGGGAGGGAAGGGCGCACAGGGAGAAGAGAGGCAGTCACTTCTGCTTCAAGGGATGTTTCCAGGACATCAGTCAGGGCCCTTCATGTCACTGCCCATACTCACATCAAACATAAAAGTGCCGGCCTTAGATCCGACACCAGGATGTACTCCACTACTTCCAGGGAGTTTGTGGTGCCCCATGTAACAGTCTCCAAGGTGAGTTGGTACTCTTCAAAGCATCAAAAGAAAATGATACAGATGGACATTAGATCCCATTAACTCTCTTTGTAATCATCTTCCAGAAGTCTGAAGGAGCTCTCACTGGTGCCACATCTCTTAAGGTAACTCCCCCTGCTCCTCACCTCTCCACTCAGCCTGGAGGAGTAACAGCACCTCAACAGACAACCCAGACTCAGCTCAACCACTTGGCATCCACCCAGACCAAACCCTGGACTCCACCTAGACCTGCCCTCCCACTTACAGCTGCCCTCACCGCTCTGTCCTACTCACTGTCTGAGTCCGAGTTCTCTGCAGATGGGGATGACGCTGAGCCAGGATCAGAGATGCCCAAGATCGTGCCAGTGCTGACCCTCACAACACCAGGCAAGACGGTCTATAGCTCCCTGGCACAAAGAGCTACATCCAGCCATCCATCGGCTGGAAGTGCTGCACCAGCTGACAAACATTTGATGGCTTGTGCCGAACGGCCATGTTTTCCCGGTGTCCAGTGTGAACCAACCATGGATGGGGGTTTCTACTGTGGAAGGTGTCCGATAGGATACACTGGAAATGGACGAGTGTGTAAAGGTGAATCTCTCTTTACTCTTTGATATCCAACTATTTCAAATCTGCAGACCTCTAACCATGCTTGGCTAATTTCTAATAGTGGTTTTATTCATATAAAATAGAGTTGTGAAAAGAAGTTTTCACAGGACTCTGTGCAGTCATGTGAAAAACTAAGTACACCCCATGAAATAGCTTTGCAGCAATAATATGACACAATTGTACGACTCTCACCTCATTGTGGAAAAGTTTTAGTCCACTCTTCTTTACAATGTTACTTCAGTTTGTTGAGGTTTGCGGGCATTCATTAAGGTCCCACTACAGCATTTCAGTTGGGTTGAGGTCATCGTCCCGTTGGTAGCTGGTGTAGCTGTTAAACACTTTGGTACACAGAGGAGTTCATGGTCGACCTAGTGACTGCAAGGTGCCCGAGATCTGTGGCTGTAAAACAAGCCCAAATCAGAGTCTGTAGAGTCTGAGGTGTAGATCTTGGGGATTTTTTTGCAGTTACACTGAGCATTGTATGGCCTGATCTTGGGGTGAATGTGCTGGGACATCCGCTCCTGGGAAGAATGTGTTGTTGTGTTAACACACCTGAACACTCCAGCCTGCAAACTGCCAAAACTTCTGCCTTTATTGACGTGCTCACACTTGTTGATTGCTCAAAAGTAAAATGGCCAAAATACGGCATAAATGGGCACTGCCAGTTTATTCTTATTTGTAACATGTGCTACCTGCCCTATATATATATATATATATATATACACACACACACCTTGAACTGAATGTAGCCCAGCTGTTACAATCTCTCTGTATGATACTGGCCAAAACACCTAGCTAGCTGTCTAGCCTGCAGCACTGCCAGTATGAAGTTATTTACCACAGGCTTACATATTTTGAGACAAAAATGAACAAATGCCAGTTATAACAAGAAGAAATCTAATGTTGGCCATCTGTGTGAAGTCTGTGGGCCACAAAAAGAGAGCTAAACCAGTCAAATAGAAAGATATACACAGGTTTAACATCTCAATAGCTGCTTATGTTTGTGTTTCAAGCTGTTTGCAGGCATCCATGTGGCAGGAACATGGAGTGTGCAGCGCCCAACACATGCCGCTGCAAACAAGGCTACACTGGATTTAACTGCCAGACAGGTAAAAATAAATAGTTTGTACTTGAATTCTTTACAAATGTATTTTAAATAATTATTTTGTTTGTTGTTTTTTTTTTACATATTTTATTAGCCATCTGTGAGCCGAAGTGCATGAATGGTGGGGTTTGCATTGCTCCAAACGTGTGCCAGTGTCTCAGAGGCTACCATGGAGAGACATGTCAGGAAGGTAAAGTTTGCTTATGTTTCCCAATTTATTTAATGGCAGCACAGTGGCGTGGGGGAAAGACCTTAAAGCCCATCCGGACTGTTTTGGAGAGTGAAATTTTATTATTTTTTAGTCTGTTACTTAAAGCTCATTAGCAGATATCTGTGTGGACAGGTGTACCTTGCAAACTAAGCAAGCTAGCTAAGTAGATCATCTTAATAATTCCAGGTCCAGAAACACAAATAAAGTGGGAATTTGAAGCAATTTTTTGTATACAGTCTATAATAGCATGCATTAAAAATATGTCAATATTCTGTCTCTTATCTAACCTCGATGTGTGCAGCCCTGTGCAGGTTACCATGTGAAAATGGAGGCTCCTGTGTGGGGCTGCAGACCTGCTCCTGTCCTTATGGGTTTGTTGGTCCTCGATGTCAAACAAGTGAGTTCACAGTTTTTTCAGTGAAGTTCTTAAAGAAAGGAGAAATTTGTACACAGTGTTCTTGTGTTTTTAAGTATATTTTTCTCATTTTATTGTCTTCATTTACAAGCATATTTTTTCACTTTTTCTTTCCCATAACTGTTATTGTAGTCTCTTCCTATTGTAAGGGAGTTCTTCCTCCCCACTGTCACCGAGAGCTGTTCAAAGAAGATCATCAGATCATTGTTGTTATGTCTCAAATATTGCAGTCTTGAAACCTTTAGACCACAAAAATGACATCAAATTACATTGAATGTGCTTTTTATTTTTGTTGGTTGCAGTGGTGTGTAGGCGTCACTGTCAAAATGGAGGCCAGTGTGCATCCCCAGACGAGTGTATGTGCACACCAGGCTGGACTGGACCATCCTGCGAGACTGGTGAGTTGTGTTACTCCTGCTGTGGATGCAAAGATGGAGTAAGTGATTTAATTTAGGTTTAGGAAGTAAATGGGGAGTCAAAGCAATATCCTCTGAATTCATGGAAATCTTTCTTTTTGATGATTTTTTTGTTTTTTCCAGCTCTCTGCTCTCCTCTCTGTCTGAACGGAGGTTTGTGTGTTCGACCGAATACCTGCGAGTGTCCTCATGGATTCTACGGTGCACACTGTCAGAACGGTAAATCTACAACTGCAGACAGAAGCTGGATTTTTAAAAAAAGCATTGAACCCCTCTTTTTTTTCAGTGGGCGGGGGAAGTGAGGTCAAATTTTACCATGTTTTAAAAGTGGACTTATTCTGCTTTTACCTATTTTTAAATCATTTAAATACTGTTCCAGTGGTGGATTATAACATTAAAAATGGCCATTGTTTCAAATAATGAGGTCAGTGCGGTAATCCCTGCGAGCCAAAAGCTCAGATTTCAGACAGCTTTTGCTCCTCTTGGCTCTGATTGATGTCATAGTGAGGGTGGTATCCTAATATGGACATTACAGAAGCCCCACCCACTTGCTGTTTAAACAGCGCATTGTGAGGGCTAGCCAATTAGAAGAAAGTTAGCTAAAAGTGGGCGGGGCTAAAAGGCCTCGTTTCAGACAGAGGATGAGCCATGGGGCTGCACCAAGGCCCGGGATAAGATAAATGAGGATTATTTTGAGTTGTGAGTCATGCAAAGCTACTCTAGTGGAGACCAAGAATAAAAATATGGTTCACGTTACATTTTTTCTCCTCCAGCCGTCTGCAGCCCTCCCTGTAAAAATGGCGGTCTGTGTATGAGGAACAACATCTGCTCGTGTCTGCAGGGATACACGGGCAGACGCTGTGAGAGAAGTAAGTCCTTCTTCTGCCTCCTTCGTCTCTCTGGTCAGCTTTCTGAAACTCCTGCTCGCCTTGTTGCATCCTTTGCTCCTTCTTGAAACGTTTGTTTTTTTTCTTTTTCTTTTTTTTTATTTGAGCGCCTGGTAGCTAAAATTTCTTTACATATTTTACTTCTGAACATCTCTGATGGAACTAGAATAAAATTGGGATCTTGTGTAATTTTTAAAATGCAGTTTGTTTGCTTTTACTGTTATGTTACTGCCTGTAACATTACAAAATAAAGAATAAAGTCCATAATGTGCTTTTCTGTAAAGGTCAGTTTGAGCCCGGCACTGGAGTCTTTTGTAATTAACCAGTTATATAAAGGTTATAACTGATTAATTGGTCCTGTAAGGTTGATCCTAAATTGATTCTTGCTCCCATTCCTTCTCTGCAGGCGTGTGCGAGCCCATGTGTATGAACGGCGGGCGGTGTGTCGGTCCAGATGTTTGCGACTGTCCGTCTGGTTGGCGAGGGAAGCGATGTGACAAACGTAAGCGTAATGATGCTAAAAAAGTTCTGTAGCATCCAGGCAGACATGTGAGCGACATGTCTTCGTCTCTCTTATTATGTTGACCTACAGTCAGGGTAAAAACAAAGTACGCCCTCTTCCACTTCTAAGGATTTGTATATCGGTAAGTAAAAGTGCATTTTTGGCTCCGTTTTTGTCAAATAAATAATGACACAGTGTCGTGTGTTTGTTCATCTCAGGTTTTATTTACCTAATTTTAAGACCTGCAAAGAACCAGACAACGTTTTAGGTAAAACCTCAGAACTGACAGAGGGTGTATTTACTGTGACTTTAAATCAGTTCAACAAAGTAGAGCTGGAGTTCATAAAAGAGAGAAACATGATTAAAACACCATTAAAATAAATTAAAATGTGTCTGAAATTTGCACAAACTCCCCAATTAGACGCACAAAATCCTGTTATAACGTCAGAAAATAGGCTAATTTAAACAGAGAGGAAAAAGACACCTGCCACTGAGGTGAGAAAACAATGGCTTGGTAAGTTTCTTCTAGACTAACAATTCCAGCTGGTTCGGACTTGAACCGTGGACCTGACCGACACCGCGCGAGGCTACCAAGCATCCAGGTGACTAGACTTTCTCAGGGAAATGCAAATAAAGTGAAAGAAATAAAAAAATATATATATATATATATATATATATTTATTTTTAAAAATGACATCGTTCAAAAGCTGCGCCATCGTAAAATAGGAATATTTTTCTCTGATTCAGCTCAGTCTATGTTAATATCTTCCAACAAAGACCTGAAAAGAAGAAAAAAAGCTGCTTCTTGTTAAAAAGTAAATGCAAAAAGACTCAAAACAGCACGATAACCAGTAAAATTTACCTTTTTTTTTTTTTTTTACAAATGCAATCTGTTACTGGAGTGAAATAAATGGCTTGGTGAGTTGTCTTGAAATTAAAGATGCAAAAATAAGAATTTACAAAAGAGATTTGGTCTACTTAATTGAACACTTCATGACTTTAATGATTTCAGCTAGTAACTACAAGGGTACCCAGACCAAAGCCCTTGCCCTTTTTTGCCATTTTAAGGGAAGACCAACCGGTCCTTCCTCCACCCATGCTCCGCCTCTCCACCAAGTTTCATGAAATTCTGCTCTGTGAAATGTAGCTGACAAGCAGCAGTTCTCGCCTCACTTTAGCTCCGACCGCCTGAGCTCACAGCTACAAATGGACCGAGTGTCACAGACTGACCTGGAGTCAGCTCATCGCCATGCTGTTAAACTCGCTGAAGTGAAGACTCCGGGCTATGCTGACAGAGGCCTCCGGAGAGGTGCTTCGCATGTGGAAGCCATCAGGTCTAATGCCTGCTGAGTTTCACTTGAATGACCTTTGACCTTCTCAGAGCAGCAGCAGTTACCTAAGAGACAGAAATTCAAGAGGAGATTAATCACAGATAACTGTTACCTGCTGACCTGCTCGAGCTTTCTTAGGAAGCCTGTTGTTACTATGAAGGTCCACGTGGGTCAAAGTGATTTAAATATGCCATCAGAGTGAAGGCGAGGCTCCGTGTGAGCTTCCATCATCACACAGACCATGTGACACAAACCTCCAAATGTGCATGAATCCTTCAGGTGGACTCCAGCTATGAATACTCATGGAAGTTGTCTGCATGTAAGTATATACAGTATATGATCCAAGCTTTGTGCTGCAATTATAGTTGATACGTTGCTGTTTGCACGGCCCTGCAACCATTTATACCCTTGCTTTAGGCGTTCTCGACTCGCTGCAGTCTAATCCTGAACAAGAGGTGTGAAACAGCTTCAGTTCTGGTATAAAAGCCTGAATAAAAACAGGAAAACTGTGGAGCTTTTTCAGTTTCATCTTTGCCAAATGTTGTGGCATATCCCTCTTTTGAGGTCTGGACTTTGGGACATTGCAGCAGCTTAATTCTCTTCTTTTTCAGTCATTCTGTTGGAGATTTGCTGCTGTGCTCAGCATTATTGTCCTGTTGCATGACCCAAGCTTTGGCTGTCAGAGACATGGCCTCATATTTAACTCTAGAATATTTCAGTTTAAAGAGGAGTTCATGGTGGACATTGCAGCAAGTCAAAATGGTACTCAGTGGTTTGTACGGCCCCTACATGCTTATATGCATGCCTGACAAACATGGGGCATGCTCCTAATGAGATGACGGTTGGTGTCCTGTGGAATCTCCTTCCTGGACAGTCTGAGGTGCAACCAGGCAGCGTCAGAAGGACCAAAGCATAATGTCCCAGTGGTGTTCTATTGGCTTTAGGTCAGGTGAGCGTGGGGGCCCCAGCGGTGTCAATTCATTCATTCTTCAGGAACTGCCTGCATACTCTTGTCAGATGATGCTGGGCATTGTTGTGCACCAAGAAGCCAGGACCCACTGCACCAGTGCAGGGTCTGACAATGGATCCAAGCATCCCTGTGAGAGGCATTCACAGCAGTGGCCTGCTGGAGGTCATTTTGTAGCTCTGGCAGTGCTCATGCTGTTCCTCCTGGCAAAAAGAAGCAGATGCCGGGCCTGCTGATGAGTTAAGGACCTTCTACGGCCCTGTCCAGCTCTCCTAGAGTAACTGCCTCTCTCCTGGAATCTCCTCCATGCTCCTGAGACTGTGCTGGGAGACCCAGCAAACCTTCTGGCGATGGCACGCAGTGATGTGCCGTCCTGGAGGAGTTGAACTACCTGTGCAGCCTCTGTAGGGTCCAGGTACCAGGACTGACCCTAGCCACATGCAAAACTAATGCAAAACACATTTCAATTTATTAATTTATCAGTATTGTATTGTAACAAATGTGGCAAACTGCTCTGTTAAAAATTATTTATTGATAATTATTAATAATTGTTGCTTTCAAAATGTACCAATCATAGGGAAGCTCAAAGTTTCATTCTGTGAATGTGTTTGTAAAAGAATTTTCAAAAGCAGAATTAATTTTTGATGATGATTTTCAAAATGTCTCGTCTCCTCTCAGCCAGCTGTCTCCAGAAGTGTCTGAATGGAGGCGAGTGTGTCGGTTCAAACACCTGCCACTGCGCCCCGGGATGGCACGGCACGCTGTGTCAGATCCGTGAGTGTCGCAGCCACACACACACAAACACACACACACTTGAAATTACATGCATATAAAAGCTAAAATTGTCCATAATATAAGCTGCGTTCAATCACTAGATTAATACACCTGTTTATCACAGGTCCAATAAATGTAAAGTAGGAGCTTTTTTTTTTTTAATCTCATTTTGTTCCTGATGTTTCTTCATGCCTTGAATCAAATTTGTAGCAGTGCTGATGTATTTACCTTCTAACTGTGTATCTGCTGCTGGTGTGTCTCAGCTCACTGTGAACAAAAGTGCCTGTACGGAAGTCGCTGCATCCGGCCAAACGTCTGCGCCTGCGGGATCGGATTCTCGGGGTCGCTCTGCTCCAAGAGGGTAAGAACCGCACGTGGAGCCTCGGTTTCAAGGGGAGAGGGATCTGCTTGTTAAACGTTTTTCTCTGGGCCTGTATTCGTTCCTCCTGCCAGGGTTGTGTTTCAGTTCTTTTAGCGCCGCTTCACATTTTTCAGCCTGTCTCAGATTCGCATGAAGAAAAACAGAAACACGTGAATCGGTCCTCGTGAACTGACCACTTACAGATGATGAAGCTCGGGGATCAAAGCCAAATGCCGTTCTCTGTGTTTTGATGTTATAAGCTGCAGTTCATCTCTGCAAACGTCCTGCAGTCCAGCCTCACGTTACACTCACATATTATGTATCAATATTTTTTAAACTCACCAATGACTTCTCTCTATCTATATCCATGTGTTTTGCCCCAACTGGACGACAGACTGTAAGTGCAGGAATTTCTGCAGAGAGAAAAAAAATTGTTTTGCATGCAAATCTTTAGGAAGGAAGTTAGGACGAGTTTTAAGTTAGACTAAGTTATGATTTTATTTTTTTTAAATTAGGATATTCAAGCTGACAGCATCCCGATCTGTGCCACACACGAAAGGATGGACAGGCCACTCCAGGCACAGGGGCCAGAGGCTAAAGGGGTCAGAGTCCCATTTCAAGGGATGAGTTGACATTTGTCAGTGAAATGGCCTCAAAGAATCTAAAACTGGTAATCAAATCCAGCAAAAGACTCAGGATGACAACAATTTGGTTCAAAATGGTTGAAATGAACATAAACACATAAAATCACCAAAAAGATGTTAAACAGGTGTGAAGAAAAAAAAAGTCCGGAAAGACTTTAAAGTAACAAAGAGATGCAAAATGACAAAAATGTAATGCAAACATGACACACAAAAAGACCAAAAGAGCACTGAAACAACAAACACAAAAAACCCAAACAATGAAAGTAAACAAACTGAAAACCAGCATGAATAAACCAGAAATAACTATAAAATACATTTATAGAAATAATAAAAGTCCCAAAAGAGATGATAAAGAAACACAAAGGCATCTAAAGCGAGAGGACGGGTAAGATGAGCAAGACACAAGTAAAATGATAGAAAACAGACGTACAGACAAAGCAAAGACAAAAATTTTTACCAAAAGAGAAAATAATCAAATCTGACGCCAACTAAACGACGCAAAATTCACTTCAATTTTATTTATATGGCGCCAAATCACAACTGTTGTGATCAAAACGACCCCCTATGAGCAAGCACTTGCAGACAGTGGGAAGGAAAAACTCCCTTTTAACAGGAAGAAACCTCCAGCAGAACCAGGCTCAGGGAGGGGCAGTCATCTACCAAAGATATGCTGTGGGAGACAGCCAGAGATTAATAATAACTAAAGATTAAATGCAGAGTGGGGTATTAACAGAGTGAAAAGATGTGAATAAAAAGAAACACTCAGTGCATCATGGGAACACCCCCCCCCCAGCAGCCTAGGCCTATAGCAGCATAATTAAGGGATGGTTCAGGGTCACCTGATCCAGCCCTAACTATAAGCTTGATCAAAAAGTAAAGTTTTAAGCCTAATCTTAAAAATAGAGAGGGTGTCTGTCTCCTGAATCCAAACTGGGAGCTGGTTCCACAGAAGAGGGGCCTGAAAGCTGAAGGCTCTCAGTTTATTTCATTTTGCCTCTCAGTGATGATCCGTGTGGTTATCAAACCTTTGTTTGTTTTTCCAGCTTCCAATCACACGAGGCTGACAGCGAACAGCCAGCAGTGGTAAAAACCTTCGGGGGACCCGGAGAGCAGCGAGCAGTCCCACTCCAAAGGTCACCTTCAGCTGAGCGTAGCGTGAAAGCTGGCGATGCTGACATACTGCAAGATGGACAAAAGCAGCTGATCCCTTGTTTTGTGCTAAGCTCAGCTAACGTTTTAGATACAGATACGAATCTACTCCTAAGATGGCAAAGAAAAGTCACCTCCCGTCTTTATTAACAACTGAAGTATACATATATTTTCTTTAAAAAGAAAAAAAAAACTGAAGTTCAACTTTATTTGCAATCCCGACATGATAAAAGCCTTTTTCTCAACACACGAACGAGTCCTCAGACTTGAACCGTACTGAGTCATCAGGTTCTTTCAAAATGGCATTTGACTCATTTACAGCAGTTTACTGTAAATCTTCAGGGTTTTTCTTTTTCACCACAAATCCAAACCTCAATATGAGTATTTATTTATTTGGTTGTTTTATATTGTCACATATTTCCTGTTGTATATATCTTAATCAGTTTATAATCTGTTATTTCTTAGCAAAGTATTGGTTATTTGGGGGGGGTTTTTTTGTAAGAAAATAAAGTTTATTCAGAGGTACCGCTTCTTGTTCTTCCCAAAAACTGACTACATATGGAAACGGGGTCGTTTCCAGGATGTTTTGGTTTTAGATGGGGTGGCAGGAGAACCTGTCCTGGTGGGATCAGTACATTATTTCTGAATAAAGTGCAGTGAAGAGGAAAAAATCTTTTTGCCAGGAAAAAAAAAAGGATTGGGACGCCTTGTCCCCCTCCAGGACTTCTGGGAGGAGTTCAGAGGAGCCACCTCAGGGCCTCTCTTTAGTAACCCTTCAGGGTTTATAACCTGAAGGTGCCTTAAATTTGTTGATTTTTTTAATAAACTTAGCACAGAAAGTAAGGAAATTTGTGTTTGGTTGATTATTTCTGTGTTGTAACAAAACTTGTTGGCAGTAAATCTTATACGGTTAGAAAGCCTGTTTAGTTCCCCCTTAAATGGAGCCACATTTGTAAGCAGCTTATTCTGCTGTTGGTGTCGTTTATTGGATTGGATGATTAAAGTCTAATGAAACAAGACGTGCTGGCAGTTTAACAACTTCTTCCTTTAACTATCAGGGCCCTCGGCAGCATGCGGAAGAACCACGCACAGCCACAACAACCTGACACCTCCTCCTCATGCTGGTTACCCACTTGATTACACGCTGCTGTGGGATGGCATCCCATTATTCAACCAGCAATGGTAAATCAATCCAAGCATTGCTACAACAAAGAAATAATCAACTCTGTTGAATTCAATTTTTTTTAAATCACCACCAGGGGGCAGCACTTTCTCTGCTATTTAACTTTTGCCAGACCAAGTAATGTTGTGAATTACTTCTCTGGTTAAATAAAGGTCACACTGCATTGCTGCACCATCTTGTGGTACAAGGTGCCATTACATTACAGCTCAGCACTGGTTCAGCTCTAGTTGTTATCTCTGCGACACAACACATAGATGCTTTGGAAATAAACCCTTCAGGTGTTTCTCCACATTCTGCTGATTGCTTTAGCTAATTATGGAACATTTTAAACTATTCCTAAACACAAGATTTTAAAATAAGTACCTTTAAGTTTTGTTTTGTTTTTTTTAAATGGCATTGGTTGGTCTGTGGCAGCAGCAGAGAGGCATTTGACTTTGCTGCAGGGGCCAGAAAAGTACACAGCCAGCAGGTCAGGGCCATGAGGGCTGCAAGGAAATGAGGATTAAGAGATTAATTAGGTCGCATTAGCTCCGCACCAATTAGGATTCCACTCCTTCCCTCACCCAGCCAAAGACAAAGGAGCCAGCTAACTTTTTTTTTTGTTCTACAAATGGAGGTTTTTTTGTTTTGTTTTAAGACAAATGAAACCAGAGCTGTGGAGGACTTTTAATCCCAGTTTGTTCATTTAAATCCTGTTAGCCTCCCGTTGCAGGAAGGCTACCTTTGACCTCTACAAATTATGACATATCATCTGCATTGCTATTTGGACTCTTCCAAAGAGCTTCTAAACGATCATTGAAAATTACTGCCCTCTAGTGGCAACATTACAAATATGTCAAGATTATAAAAAAATAAAAAAATAAATAAATTCAGATTCAACCCTCTAAACATTTATTTTAAACTCAACTTGCATTACTAAGCCCAAGGTCATTTCCTCTTTTAGTCCTAATCCGAGAGAAACTGACAGCCTGAACGTGGCTCCGAGCCTTTGCAGCAACACACAGATATTTATATCCACCGCCAAAGATGGCACTGGGCAAGGTGGAAGGGGTGTGTGTGTCCATCATGGTGGGCACAGACAGAGCGGGAAGGGATGGGACGGACAGGGAGGAGAACACCTGGACTGTTCACTCAGTGAAAGCTCAGAGCCGCCAGCCAAAGCAGCAAAGCTGCAAGTGCAGACACACACACACACACACACAGACTGTAAAGTTCAAACTCAGGGAGGGAAGATTTAAACTCTCTTAAATGGTTTCATTAGGGTGAATATCAATGATGATTATGATATGGGCCACATGAAGGAGAAGATGCAGAGTATCCAGCTGCACATATTCACTTAATCCTTCTTTTCAGCTGGTAAACTTGTTAGAAATCTGTGCTAAAGTGTTGAGTCACCCCTCATTCTTTATTTTTTTGGTTGTCACAGACACACATCATTTGTTCCCATTTCTTGAGCTGAATCTCTGAGAACTGCCAAAAATAACAGTTTGACAGTCATAAAATAATATTTTTGCACCAACAAGCTGATTCCCAAAGAGCTGTTAGCTAAAAACTTGGCATATCTCAGCATGGGGTGCAGTGTGTCCTTAAAACATTTGAGGAAACTGGATAAGAGAAGAAGTGTCAGGGCTAAAAAAGAAAACTATCTACACCAGAGTCAAGTCATGTCCTTAATAAATAGGAAAAATCCAGCAAAGACCTGACACAGGACCCGAGAGATGCATCTGGACCTTCAGCTGATCCATCTACTGTTCACTGAAGCCTCATCAGAAATGATCTCAGTGGAAGGGTGGCTGTCAAGTAGCCATTCTTAAAGAAGGGAGAACAGGCTGAGGTATGCCACATAACACAAGAACTGGACTGAAAATCAGTGGCAACAGGTCTGATGGAGGGATGGATCCATATTTGAAAGTTTTGGTTCAAATCATCGTCAATATGCACAGAGGAGGTCGGGAGAGAGGCGCAACAGTGAGTGTCTGCAGAGCACTTCAGTCAGTGGTGTTGGAGATCTTGTTAAAACTGATGGAATTATGAACACAGAAAAGTACCATCAGGTTCTGATCCTCCATGAAATACCATCTGGAAAGCAACTGATTGGCAACAGCTTCATCTTTCAGCATGACAATGATCCCAAACACCCTGCCAACGCAGTAAAATCATACCTGGATAGAAAAACACACAGTGGAACACTATCAGTCATGGATCGGCCTCCCCAGAGCCCGGACCTCAACATCATTGAAGCAGTGTGGGATCATCCTGACAGAGAACAGAACAAAAGGCAGAAACATCCAAAGAAGAGCTTTGAATGTCCTTCAAGAAGCCTGGAGAACTATTCCTGAAGACTGCTTAAAGAAATGAGAATAAGATAAAGGTGGTCACACCAAATATTGACTTTCAAGCTCACAAACTCTGTTTTTGTCCTCATACACTATATTTCCATGTATGTTTGCACATTTAAATAAAATCCCTACACCTGTTTCCTATGTTCCTAGCAAAAGAAATGATGGGTGGCTCAAGATTTTTGCACAGCACTGTGTCAAAGCGTCCTGAAGGAGCTTGAAAGTGTTCCCCATCTGAGAATGGAAAGTTCCAGTCCTGTTCATAAATCAGAGGGAACTGTGGGTTTAAGTAGACTATTTATCAAATCTTATGATTTTTATTTGTTTGCATTTGTTTTGTTTTGCTTCTTGTAAACAGATATTGATAGAAAGCTGCTCCAATCTGAATCAAATATGGAATATGGCCTATTGGCCTTGAGGGGAGCCCCACCTCGGTGGAGCCTAATTTAAACCCATATCCTCCAGACCACAACAGGTGCCCCCTTCCTCCACTCCCTTTACGCTCCACCTGTCTTCTCTTTTCCGTGGCGGGCTGGCGATCCAGAAAGCAGCCGTCAGTCATTACAAATGGTATGCCGCTCCGCCGGCACAAACCCCATAAGTCACCGGATCGGCGGCAGCTGCTTGGCCCCCCAGTGCTATTTTCACTCTCAGGATAAAGTGCTGTTCAGCGAGCCGCCCGCACGGCCCCAGCAGCTCCAGTCAGACTACAGTAGAGCCAGGATGAAGTCCACCGGCGGCGAGCACGCCGCGCAACCAGACTGCTTCACCTCAGACCTGGATGACCTGGACAGCGGCAGCAACAGCTCCGACGGCGGCTGCACCCCGCGCAGGGAGCCGGGGCAGGTGGTCCAGGTGGAGGGAGCTCCGAAACGAAGGAGGAGACGGAGGAGGAGCAGCAACAACGAGGGCGAAAAAGACGGAGGAGACGCGCGTCTGCCCGGCGTGAGCAAACAGAGGCAGGCGGCCAACGCACGGGAACGGGACAGGACGCACAGCGTGAACACGGCCTTCACGGCGCTCCGCACGCTCATTCCCACCGAGCCCGCTGACAGAAAGCTCTCCAAGATAGAGACGCTGCGCCTGGCCTCCAGCTACATCTCTCACCTGGCAAACGTGCTGCTGCTGGGGGAGGACTGCCTGGACGGGCAGCCCTGTCTGCGGTACCAGAGCATCCTGCACGGCCCCGCCGCCCTCAGCACGCCTTCCCTGCGGCCCATCTGCACCTTCTGCCTGAGCAACCAGAGGAAATTGGTGAGTGGCTTTTCACACATATAGAGGGTCATTTCTGCCAGGGACGTTTCCGGGATTGCGGACAGACCTCCAGTCTCCATAAACATGAAGTAGGGGGCGTGGTAGTGAAAAATAAATTGGTTACAACCAAGCAGCAACCTCTGGGGCTTCAAAGCTCTCACACTCTCACCCAAAACCTCTGGGTGAAGTAACTATGGCTATGTCCATCTTTCATATACAGTCTACGCTTACAACATGAAAATGTTATCTTTTTTTTAGGGGAGGGGGGGGGGGGGTCGATACAGGATCGGCATATTTTTCGTGGCGATACCGTATCGATACAGGGACACCAAATATGTAATTGCCAAATTGACCCCATTCAGTTGCAGACTGTTAGCAGACTGACTCCGGTTATGGCAGGTTTTAGTGACAGTGTTGGTGTGCTTGGTAATCTCATTTTGCAGCAGATAAATTAAATGAAGGGAGATCTTATCTTATTGGATAAAACCGATACTGTTAAAGTGTAACTTTGGGGGGCCTAATTTGCAGTTGAGAAAAGATTGCAACACTCGCAAAATGTTAAAAACACTGTATCATGTCCACGTCAGATCCAGACCCATTTCTCCATCCTTGTTCGATGTTACGACACACCTGCAGTCTGATTTTAAAGGATGGGGAGAATGCGCCAACCCGGGCTCCTGTTTCAGCCACATCCCCGATTCTTTAAGACACTATCACCTGCGGTTCGGTTCTGCTCAGGTCCCCACAGAACCACGCGGATCTGCCCGAAGCAGAGCAGAAGATGCACCTGTGCAGGCCGCACGGTCTTTACGTAGAAACCAGATCCCCAGGTGCTGAGTTTGCGTCGCTCAGGGACGATTTAGTTGACTGAAGTGGCACCTGTCTCCTTATTGATTGACACCACAAAATGAAATCAGCGTGTGGTGCCTCCAAAAGCCCTCGACTCAGCTGCGGGCTTTGATGAAATGAATGCTTTCATCGTCAGAAATGTTTCACTGTGCGTGCAAAATGTGCGCGAATGCATTCGTTTTATAGAACTAGAGCTCCAGCCGCTGCCTGTGCGCGTATCGGTGTGGGTGACAAGTGTTTACAGCATGTGATAGTGTCTGGCTCGACCCTTTACAGTTATAAATGGACACTAGAAACTGGCACAGGATCAGCGAGATTATGTCACTGTTAGATTTAAAGCTAAAACTCTTAAAAATGCATGATTTAATTGTGCTGATTTGTGTCGGAGGCTGAAGATTGTGCAGTTATTGAAATGGTGCTTTCACTGAAATCTGTTCATTTGTTTGTTTTGCCTCCGCAGCTCAGAGATGGAGCCGCCGTGTGAAGCGTCTCGGCTCCGGACAGGCGAGGAGCCCGCCGCACCGTGGCGTTGTTTACATGTCGGACTTTGTACATATATATATAAATATATTTATTTTTGGACGCGACGAGAAAACAAAGGACAGATTTAAACACTGGAAAGCACTTTCTGTTCACGCTCATGTGGTTCTTGAGCCTCTGTGTTTTGGTTGAACTGTAACCTGAGCCGATGTGTAAAGTTGCACCTGACTGGGGGGGGGGCTATTTTGGTCCTGCCAATAGTACAAACTACCCCTCGGCACCCCTCACCGCCATCCCATGTCCGACTCCTTAAAAAAAAAAATATCCTCGTCGCCTTCAGCCACATGAAGGAAACTGAAGAGCAGCTGCTGCAGTGGTTGCTGTCAGTTCAGCCTGACTTTGAAGCGCAGTCGGGAACACTGCGCTTTAAAGGAGCATTAACTGATGTGTTGCCACTAGTGGTGGAGAGCAACAACTGCAACAACACTGACACAAACATTAGGTATGTTAAAAAAAAATAAAAAAAAATTACATGTCAGCGGAGATATCAAGATTTATTCAAGGGATCCAGTCATCTGTCTAACTGGTTAATTTTTCAGTATATTAATCAAAAGTAAAACCAACAATGAGTTTATCCCAGCATGCAAAGCACCCTGAAAAATCTTTTTTAAAAAAACAGAAAAAAAAGCACTCAAACCCCAGACTCCTGGGTGAAAGTCCAGCTTTTGGTTCACCCCTCCAACTGCTCCACCACACGGCTTTTCTTCTGCCGACCGCCTTTAAGGAATGCACCAAACCTCAGAGTCAGGTGTTGGTCAGCTTAAGCTCTCCCGGTCTCCTCTCCTGATGTTCACGCAGTGCTTTGTCTCGCGTTGCGGTTCCTGACCACGTTCAGTATTTAGTTGACAAGAAGAAATAAAAAGTCAAGTTTCCTCAAAAGTGGGATGAAATTGCCCGTGAAGTCGCTCACTCACTGTGCCCAGTGTCCTTCTCCATATTTGCATCACTTCCTAATGGGCAGTATATCACCTGTAGCCACTGTGTAGTAAAGACTCTTTCACTCACTAAGCAAAGGTACAGTTACTGGATTGGTGCATCCTATAGAACGAGATAGCACTGCACTCAGCTCCAAATATTAAACTCAGTGTAGGATCCTCGCGCTTGACTAAAGCTGAGTACCTTCCACAGGGGACGTACCCTCCGTGAAACAAACGTGTCTCAGCTATGAGCCGTCATCAGCGCCGGCGACCGAGTGCTGGGCTTCTGTTTGTTTTCAGCCCACACTTCACGGAAAGAAAACTACTGTGGACAGAATCTGCGGGCTTCAGCTCCAGGAAAACATGCTGCTTTTATTTACTAAATCAGGAAGTTAACTGCTGTTAATCTGGATACGCCTGGATACTAAAGGTCATTTAGCATCAAAATGCTTCCCTGGAATAAGCAGCGTGTTCCTAATTCTTCTCTAACTTCACGGTAACTCTGGACCTGTGTCAAAACCTCTATTTCCGGCCCGATTTCAAGATAAAGCTCTCGGTGTACACTTGCAGTGTGGTGAAATGTTTACTTTTGCTTTGTTGCACAATCTCCTCATCACTGTAAAAAAACAAAAAGTGCAATAGTCTGCCTTTTGCTCTAAATTGGAGCATATGTAATCTTTCCTCACCCAGCTGGATCCCTTGATATTACTTCAGCACTAAACTATCACTGGGAACTGTTGCACACTACCTCAGACCTGTGTTTTAAATATGAAGGCCTACCTCTAAATCCAATGAGTAAAAAGTACTTGAATACCTGACAACTGTGTCCTTTGCACATCACACATACTGAGAAGCTGCTCAAAGAGAAAAATGTATTTTTTTACAATAAAAATAAAAACAAAGATATCAAACTGGCTTCTTTGCATCTTAATTGTGAGTTTAAACTATATGCTGGGCAGCTGTGCTGGCAGTCTGCTTCAGGTCATCATTTCTGAACTAGTGCTAGATGTAATACCATTTTGTACCACCGTATGGTGCTGCGAGTCAATGCGAGCTTCATTTGAACAGGTACATTGTAATGCTGAAAGTATCGTCTGCCTTCGCACACATATGAACTTGACTGACCTCCCATTCTTAATCCATAGGGTTTAATATTTAACATGAAACACAATTAGTTCGATGAGCAGACAGACATTAAACGTAGCGCTGAACGTTTTAAAGGCTGGCCGTTGACGAAAGCCTTGAGCTCCGAGGGGAGAAGAGCTAGAGAACTGAGGCTCCAGCATAGCACAAAGAGTTCAAGAACAATTCGAAATGTGGGAAAAGTTTTTTTTTTTTTAAAAAAAAGCTATTTATTAGCTGATTAAATAGTGTTTTAGACTGCTTATTGGACTTATCAGGACTCTGTGCAGGCCAGTCAAGTTCTTCCACACCAAACTCGCTCATCCAGGTCTTTATGGACCTGCTTTGTGCACTGGTGTGCAGTCATGTTGGAACAGGAAGGGGCCATCCCAATTTGATGCTCCCACAAAGTCGGGAGCATGAAATTGTCCAAAATGTCTTGGTATGCTGAAGCATTAAGTGTTCCTTTCACTGGAACTAAGGGGCCGAGCCCAACTCCTGAAAAATCACACCATAATCCCCCCCTCCACCAAACTTTACACTTGACCCAGTGCAGTCAGACAAGTACCGTTCTCCTGGGAACCACCAAACCCAGACTCAGAGAAACGTGATTCACCAGAGGACACATCTGCACTGCTCTAGCCACTCATGTAGCTTCCTGTTATCACCTTCAACCACCACAGCCAGCTGCATTTTAATTTACGTAGAGGTTTATTTGATGCTTTTCACATCACGTTATCAATTTGATTAACTTGCCACCAAGGGAGGGCAACTCTTACCAATCAATCAGCATGCATTAGCAGCTATTGTTTCAACAAAATCTCCTTTCCTTGTACAGAAAAGAGGATGTGCATATACAGGTGCTGGTCGTGAAATTAGAATATCATGAAAAAGTTGATTTCAATAATTCCATTCAAAAAGTCAAACTTGTATATTATATTCATTCATTACACACAGACTGATATATTTCAAATGTTTATTTCTTTTAATTTTGATGATTATAACTGACCACTAATGAAAACCCCAAATTCAGTATCTCAGAAAATTAGAATATTGTGAAAAGGTTCAATATTGAAGACACCTGGTGCCACACTCTGATCAGCTAATTAACTCCAAACACCTGCAAAGGCCTTTAAATGGTCTCTCAGTCTAGTTCTGTAGACTACACAATCATGGGGAAGACTGCTGGCTTGACAGCTGTCCAAAAGACGACCTTTGACACCTTGCAAAAGGAGGGCAGGACACAAAAGGTCACTGCTAAAGAGGCTGGCTGTTCACAGAGCTCTGTGTCCAAGCACATTAATAGAGAAGCGAAGGGAAGGAAAAGATGTGGTAGAAAAAAAGTGTCCAAGCAATAGGGATAACCGCACCCTGGAGAGGATTGTGGAACAAAAGCCATTCAAAAATGTGGGGGAGATTCACAAAGAGTGGACTGCAGCTGGAGTCAGTGCTTCAGGAACCACCACGCACAGACGTATGCAGACATGGGTTTCAGCTGTCGCAGTCCTCGTATCAAGAAACTCTTGAACAAGAGACGGCGTCAGAAGCGTCTCGCCTGGACTAAAGACAAAAAGGACTGGACTGCTGCTGAGTGCTCCAAAGTTATGTTCTCTGATCAAAGACAATGTTGCATCTCCTTTGGAAATCAAGGTCCCAGAGTCTGGAGGAAGAGAGGAGAGGCACAGAATCCACGTTGGCTGAGGTCCAGTGTAAAGTTTCCACAGTCAGTGATGGTTTGAGGTGCCATGTCATCTGCTGGTGTTGGTCCACTGTGTTTTCTGAGGTCCAAGGTCAACGCGGCCATCTACCAGGAAGTTTTAGAGCACTTCATGCTTCCTGCTGCTGACCAACTTTATGGAGATGCAGATTTCATTTTCCAACAGGACTTTGCACCTGCACACAGTGCCAAAGCTACCAGTACCTGCCTTAAGGCCCATGGTATCCCTGTTCTTCATTGGCCAGCAAACTGGCCTGACCTTAACCCCATAGAAGATCTATGGGCTATTGTGAAGAGGAAGATGGGATACGCCAGACCCAACAATTCAGAAGAGCTGAAGGCCACTATCAGAGCAACCTGGGCTTTCATAACACCTGAGGAGGGCCACAGACTGATGGACTCCATGCCACGCCGCATTGCTGCAGTAATCCAGGCAAAAGGAGCCCCGACTAAGTACTGAGTGCTGTACATGCTCATACTTTTCATGTTCATACCCTTCAGTTGGCCAACATTTCTAAAAATCCTTTTTTTTATATTGGTCTTAATATTCTAATTTTCTGAGATACTGAAATTGGGGTTTTCATTAGTTGCAGTTATAATCATCAAAATTAAAAGAAAAACATTTGAAATATATCAGTCTGTGTGTAATGAATGAAAATATACAAGTTTGACTTTTTGAATGGAATTACTGAAATAAATCAACCTTTTCATGATATTTCTAATTTCATGACCAGCACTTTAAAAATTTTCCCCACATTAAGTGTGTGGGTTAGCTTCATTACCTTCTCCACAAAGGGAACAGCCCTTCTAGGTTAGCACTGGTTTTAAAGCGTGTACTGAATAAACAGGGAAAGTTAGTTATGCCACTTACTGAGGAGTTGACAGATCTTAAAAATCCAAAACCTTTAGACATTTTCGATGTACCATTTTAGCAAAAGTTACAAGTAAAATAAAATCACAGGAGGAACAGTTTCAATAATCTTTATTTCATAAAAAAGTCAAATCGGCTTATATCAGATTAAAGTAGAAACCAATGATAATTGTTAGCTGGCGAGGCATCTTACAGGGGGCGTGTCTTCTGACGGACTGACCGAAGCGACCTCGACAGGTAGTACAGGTTTAACCGAAAGTCAAGAAAAAAGGCGAAGTTTAAGACCGAACAGGAGCCAAAACATGAGCCGAGTCAATTTTTAAAAAGAGAAAAAAAAAAATTTTATATTTATGAGGGGGGGAAGAGACTTTGGCTGAAGTGTGTGAACCTTCTAGTGGCACGAAGGTGAATTTCAGATTCATACGAGCAGCGGCCACCAAAAATCACAGGAATATTTTCTTAATCCAAATTACAGAAAGCATGAAAATGACCATAAAAAAAACAAAACATGAAACCAAGGAGGAGGGAATTCATCATTTTCTGCTCCTGCTGCCCACCGTGCTGCCAGTTAAGGACCCCCCCCCTCCCATTTTGTTTGGACAACCTTTAAATGTTTGGTATTGGTGGAAGTTTGTGTTTGGGGATAAATAAACCGTAACAGGAGGTAGAAGGAGGAAAAAGGGGAAGAGACATTCTACTGCTCCTGCTCCTACTTTTTAAAAGAAAATAGAAGGAAAAAGAAAAAAGAAAAAAAAAAAGAAGCTTGTCTGACGAGTGAGGTTTTAGTCTGCCTCCTCTTCCTCCGATTCTGACTCTACGGAGAGAAAACAAGGGGAGACGATAAGTCGAGGCACTGTGCTTTCATGAGCATAGTGTGAATGATAAATTATTTGATATGCTAACAGGTGATCTCATTCATGTGCACTGCTAAACCATGTCTAATTATTAAAGGTTTTACTGCTAATGCCTGAAAGGGCTGTAGAGTCATTTAAAACTTGACTCCTTTTGCCTTCAGCAGCCTGTGGACTGATTTCTGTGCAAAGAACTCAGGACTAATTCGCCAGTAAAAACCAAAAGGATGTGACATTTATGCTCCCGAGCTCCACGCTTTGTGCCGGAGAACATTAGCTTGATGCCAACTTATCACCAAATGACCAGCTCACAGCAGAACGGCAACGCAACATCGGGACAAAACGATGCGTCTTCAGAGGATTTGGACTTCACAAGCATGCAGTTACAAGGCCCAGAAACTGGCCAGTGACCCCATGGCAGCCACCTGTCGCTGGGGAAAGACGTCTTCTGACTGGTTGGCGAGTGGATGCTGGTTGTTGTGCGCAAAGAGGGTGTAGCACAAAAAAATCATGATTGCTTTGGTTGCTGGCAGACTGCCGAGGTTCCCCATAGTTTGCAGGGAAGACACCAACTTGTTTTTAAAATATTTGCCGAGTGATGTGAATCTTAAAAGTGCGACAAAAATTGGAAATGGAAACCCTTCGCCTTCAAATTAAGACCTGCACCGATCCACTGTAACATACACATCTCAAAAAGGTACATCTTTAACTCTGAAGGCAAACAGCGGTCTCCATTTCCAATTTGCGTTGTGTATTTTCAGGTTTCAGTACCACTCAGCAAGTGGTGTGTGACAAGCTGGTTGCAAACTACAGGCAACTGTGGCAATCTTGCTAGCAACCAAACCAATCACAAGGAAGTTTTTGGTGCAGCACCATATACCTTGTTGTGACCGATCACACCTAGCAACAGCCAGTCATAAAATACACATTTCTCCCTGGTGATCGGTGTTGCCAGACGGTCATCGGCTTGTCTCCGGGGCTGTGTTGAGGGCCATTATGCTCGCCATTCTCACCCTGGCGAACAGCGTTGAACAAAAGCATCATCATAGGCGCTGACGTACGCTGCCGCTTTGGTGTTGTGCACCTCTCAATTTTTATACCCATGTCCACTGTTCCCCTGCCACCACAGCCAGGTTAAAGGCACGAGACAGTGCAATTTCTTTGCCTCTGGTTTTGACTTCATAAAGCAAAGACTTCTTAACATTTATGTTCTACAGTAATAACGGCCTCAGCAGCTTTGTTGTGATTAGTGACACTAAAGTATATACGCTGCTATCTGTTACACAACATACGTGACATACAGCAACAGTGCATGTCTGATCATCCTGTTCAATCAGTGACCAGCTCCTTTAACCTTTGCTCGCACCCTATAAGGCCAGTAAAACTGCATCAACTCAGAACACTTTAACTCAAAATAAACACGTCTGCCTTCAAAGCGTGCCAGTTGTTCCGCCCCGCCCCCGTCCTTACCTTCTTCTGCGTTCTTCAGCCACTCCACAAATTTTTTCATTTGCTCGAGGAACACACTCTTCCCCTTGGCAAGGTGGGCTTCAGTGTACCACTTCAATATGGCCTCTTCACTCAACACATCAGCTGAAAGAGAAAAGGCAGGACTGTGAGGAGAGCTGACATGTTAAACGTCCACCAAGAGACCCTCAAATACGCCTTTGTAAAAATTCACTTTACTGATGCTCGGTGGAGGTACAAGAAGTTTTTTCTATTAAATTAAAAATCTGGATTTTCTAAACGCCAATCAAAGCTGAAGCAGTGTGCAAAAGGACGACAAGCCAGACTTTCAACTTTTTTGTTAAGTGACACCGCGTGCGCGCTTTTCTCCTGCTGTGGTACCGACCTTCGTAGAGGAGCACCACGATCTTCTGAAAGGCCTTCATGAAGTGGATGTTGTCGTAGCAGTACTCCTGGATCTTCAGCAGGAGGCTGAGCTCAGACAGACCCTGGGAGGTGAAGGCTTTCAGCAGAGGGCTGTATTGCTGTGGAGAGAAAAGAAAAAAAAAATACTCCTTTACATTAAAAATGGCAGACTTCTTATAGAGTTTAGGGCATGACTCTAAGGGGATTTTTTTTTTCCCTCCATTGTGTGTGTGCACCAAATTTCACACATTATGTCAAACAGTGATGGAGCTTCCTGTTGCAATTTTGTAGGTGGTACTATGGAAGCATTCTCCACCCACAGTGAGTAAGACCCATAAAAGTGTTTAGTCTTGACACATTTGCAATCTTTCACGAGTTTAATCATGTTATACCCTCAAAGGCAATTTATCTACAATTATAATCTAGACTAATTTCAGGAGAAATTGGAGATTGTTGCTACTGCTGAACACATACAGAGAAAAAAAAATGGAGATAACAGTTGA
The DNA here is from genome assembly GCA_024447675.2 of Pterophyllum scalare. NCBI lineage: Eukaryota > Metazoa > Chordata > Actinopteri > Cichliformes > Cichlidae > Pterophyllum > Pterophyllum scalare. The sequence continues at coordinate 77,247 of JAMQGT020000290.1, read as the reverse complement.
TACTGATAAAAAGCACAAAGAACTAAATAGAAAGCTTTTATTTTGAAAAGTCTTAAAGCATAATTAGGATTATTTAGAAAATCAGACATTTATGATCCTTGTGTTAAATATATAAAATTCACTAAATGCTTTTGTTGGGAAAATTACACAGCATTAAAGGATTTTTATAATAACTAATAAGCAACTGGAGTCTTTGTTATTGGAAACCTGAGAGTACAGTTCAATTGCTGTTACTAGCTTAGGGCTTTTTGGAGAGGTGGGAGCCGCATAGCTATGCTCAGCCAGATCAGTGTGGTTGGTGACTGAACAGCTACATGATCGCAATCATTGCCATCAACATTGCGTTTCTTACTGATTTCTTAAAAGCAATCATTTCCAGCCTTCCAGCCATGGCCTTCAGTCAGTGAGACATGTTCCCTCAACTGGTTCATTAACTCATAACTGAGGAATTAAGCCATTTAAGTGCGTTATTAAAAGACATTAAATTCTGTTCTGCTGCTTACCTTCAAGTGTTTGATGGCTTGTTCGGTCACCAGCTCTTCCTTCTTGTTCCACTCCACGGAGCTCATCACACTCGTCCAGATGATGCCGATCATGGCCTGCTCAGAGAGGTTAGCCTTCTTCATCTCCTCCTTGGTGAAGGCGATAATCTGAAGCAAGCAGAGAGGTTAATCAGCCACATCACAACTTGTGACTCATTTAAGCATCTGAAATGAACTTGGAAACTGTGCTCTTCATTTAGAGGAACTCTGCAGCACTCCAGAAACAGGAGGTGTTAAAGATCTGTTAGCAAAATGGAAGCATGATACCTGCAACCACTGAGTTGACATCATTCATGACTCCAATAAATAAAAATAAAAATTAGCACCCTGCTGCCCAAAACCCAGGAGGTTTTAGACTGCGGTCTCACCTCCTTCAGGGGGTCACCTCGGGACATTTGCTCCTGGAGCTCCTTCTGCAGCTCCTTGCGGGCGCCAATGGATTGCTGGTTGCGGGCGAAGTCGGACAGCTCCTTCAGCCCGGCGTCGGTGAAGTACTTAGAAAAATGCTCGCAGCTTCGTTTGTTGGCAGGAAAGAGTTCCTGAGGAGCAGACGTTCACACGCACGAATGAGACATCAGCAGCAGGAAAGGGCCGAAGCAGCTCCTGAATTTAAAAAAAAAAATTTTTTAAACGAGTTTCTTACCATCAGCCTGTTGTCCATGCCGACTTTGCGGAGACTGGCGGCAACAGAGTTGATGTCCTTCTCGTTGATCCATGACTTGAACAGTTTGACAGCGAAGGCTGCAGATACGCCTGAACAGAGACAACCAGACAGGTTAGTTCACCAACTGAACACAAAACCTTCAACAAAAGGAACAAAAGCAACATTTGAGGCAACAATGACCTTGTTGATTTCATGCTTGCAGCCAAAAATTTGAAAGCACGAAGCTTTCCAACACGTTAAATCTAATGAGGGCAATAGAGAAGCTGACAAGACAGATGAAGCATCTTCAGTAGAGCTTCTGTCATGCTGAACTATTAAAAAAAAAAAACTCCGAAGGCTGCCGACCCTTCACTGTTGGCTTCATGTGCACTGCTGCCAGCAAAGCTGATTAACAGGTCACAAAACTGAACCAGTTGAAGCTTTTGGAGTCAATTTAATATCAAGTTCCCCGCTATGATTCCCTTAAAGAGAAGTTTATCCTCACCCTCCTTGACGAGGTTCTCGTTGAAGAGACTGCTCAGGATGGAGGCTGATATGCTGCCGTTGGCCAGCAGGATGCCGGTCAGCATGGCGAGTTTGTTGCGCTCAGACTCAGTGAACCCCTTTAGAAACAGCAGCAACTACAAATAGAAAGCAGACAAGTTTAATGCATGTTCAGGCTATAAAAGGATGGTCAACCCTACAATTGAGGCTAAGTTATGGGAAACTTGACATCCTCAAAAAAGCGGAACTGCCTCCCTCCCCCTCCTAAGAAAGAAATTTGTCTCCATGCTTTCAGCTCATGCTTTTTAAGGAATTTTCTGATGCTTTTTAGGGTTCCCATACCTTAGTGTCAGCTACCTGGCTAGCAAATAGCCGCTACATCAGTTCAGGAGAAACACTGTTGGGGATCTAACGGCGTATTAAAAACAAATGCGTCACAACCACTTCCTTGATTCCCTTCATGCCAAGTCAAACACATGTTAAACTGTGCCTCCTATCCATCTGCTGGTTTCAGCCACAATGCAGTGTCTTGGTTGATGGGTCTATTTGCATGTATGCTGCTACATAGCACAGAGTGCTACCGTTTCAAGCATCCTGGCAATTAAATTTTGAGACTTAAAACTTGCAGGGCAGTGTTTCCCCACAGAGCTGGCTTGCATTTGTGGCAATGCAGGGACGCACGTAAAAAGGTGCTGCCTGTGGTGTTTAAATTAAACAATGCAGACTATGTGGCCGTAAGAAGGAAAGTTACCTCCACCTTTGACTGTAGTCCCTATTCTAAGCTCAGCATAGTGGTACCTGCCTCAGGTTCAGGTTAAGAGTGACCTCTGAATCTCCAGAGCAACATTAGCAGGACTTAAATTTATTGTATGGCGTTAACACACTCATTCTGAGCTTCTTAGTACTCACTCTGTAAAACACAAAGTAAGTGCCATGTGATAATAAAGCAACTTTAACCCCCAATTATTGGCCTTCAAACTGATGCAGCCAAAAATGGATCTTAAACACCCTGACCGCTTAAAAAAAACACGAAGCTACAGTTAAGAGATTGTAGCTGCAGTTTGCACGACCCTCGGACCAGAGGGACCACAAGGACCGCAACGACAGCCACCAGACCAGCCTGCTCATTAGGAAACACTTGAATTGGAAGGAAGGGAGTTGGCAGCAACTGAACTTTCAAAGTAAGAGCTCAGAGAGTATCAGTAAATCGATCGTGTCGTCACCTGGGACATGAGCGGCCCGCCCGTATAATGTCAGTGTGGGAAACATTCAAAGGACAGAGAGAATTAAGAAATTTAAATACCACTTAAGGTCTTATTTTTAGATTAGTGCCTTTTAAAGAATCCACAGAAACCCTACAGATTGTTGCAGGCCTGATTCCTGCAACACATTTAAAAGAAAAAAAAAAAAGTCGTTTGAGACATAAAGAGAACCATAATCAACACCTGAAAACTCAAAGCATAAATGAACCGTGCTTAGGAAGCTGGTCCAACCAGTTAAGCAAAGTTTTAAAATTTACAAGCTATCAGGATGTTTGTTTTTTGTTTTTTAAAATCCCAACATTCACCTTCTTGATCTCCTCTTCGAAACCTTTCTCCAGGTACTTGTAGCGCCTGATCAGCTTGTTAAAAACCTATGTATTCGAGGGGAGGAAAAAGCCTGTGAGCATCACCTGACTGTTACATGCGCTTTGTTTTAATCCATGATTATTAATGGGGACTAACCTGAGCATATGCTTGCATTGTCTCCAGGTCTTCCTGTGCCGTGAAAAGGCAGTACTCAGTGCGGGTCATGTCATCAGAGAGCGTCCCGCCTGGGGCTGCGGAGACCAAAAAAGATAAATTTGTATCTTGTCGCTTGTATATCAGCGCACAAGCGGTAACACGCACATCTACAACTTACCCAGCATCCCGCCGGCCACCAGGATGTCAAAGAGTGTCTCTGCATACCGGCGGTAGTCAAGCTTGGCGCCAGAGGCATCAAGGAACTTTGCAACCGCTTCCAAATCAGTGCCAGTTTGATTCAAGCCTTGTACGATACTTTCTTGAAACTGAGTAGGGTCAAATCTCTCCTTTTCATCTGTGGGAACACCACGACACATGTTGGATTCAGAAATCAAAGCCTGGTAGGGAACAGCGGGGTGTCTGTGGGGATTTGTGAATCCAGGCAGCAGCACTCACCTCTTTTCCTAGTTTTGAAACGCTGGCCGGTTAGCGTTGGCTTTTGCTGCTTTTGATTATTCATAAAAGACACTCTGAAAAAGACGAGAACACAGTAAACATTTAGCTGTGCAGGCAACTGCTAATTACGTTTTGTTCTGCCGGCGCCTGGGAGGCCGCCACATCGTGAGGTCACGCTGTAAATATCCCCTGCAGAACTAGTTTTAGAGCCTGATGATAGTTTAAAAGCCAGTGATACGTTTTAATAGCACGCACTTAGTTTCAGCTTTTGTTTAATTTAGTTCACTTCTAGGGAGTTTCCCCAAGTTAGTTTGCTCGTTTCAATTTAGCTTTAATTAAAAATGTCAACCTCCCTAACATTTTCTCACCTTAAGAGGTGGCAAAACCCCCAAACTGGGACACTAATGCAGTAAAATGCCTGACTGTCTGCAAAGAGCTTCAGTGTTAACGCAACCAAAGCACATCATCATCATCACAGGATGAAATGCTCCCGTGCTGTGGCAGTCAAAACAAAACACATCACTGTAGCAAAGTCTAAAAAGTGCATTTTCAGCAAAATAAAGAAAAAGAAATTGTGGGCATGAAGTTAATAGTAATGCATCTATTTAAAATGAGGGCTGCCATTTCTTATATAAAGAATTTATATTATATAAGTTATCTTATATAAAGCAACAACGGTTAACTTAAGATATTATACCTTTTTCTGGTATACTTTGCTTATTCCCTACATTTTGTCCCATGGAAACAATATCTTTAATGAAGAAAAAATCCAACTTGCTTGTTTTTAACAGTTTTGGAAATTTTAACCAGCTTTAAACCAGTTTCCCCTCACAGAAACTATTGGATGCAGATGCAGTGAAACTCTGGCAGTAGCAGTGTTTAAAACTCACTGAGCTTCGATCGCATTTTCCCCTTTATGGGGATTATAAAAAAAGCAAAACAAATAAAATTGTCTTAATTATCAACCCTCCCGCCCGCAGTTAACCGCTATCCGCTTCCTCTCCTTTGCAGCGGTTTACTTTGGCTTTAAGTGCTCGGATTTCATTCATCTCACCGTAAGGAAAACCGCCTTAATCTATTTAAAACGGCCTGAAATAACACAGACTTAACTCAAAGTAAATTAAATCCAGCGCGGCTGTTTTTCCACATCAGCGTTTGGCAACTACCCACACACAGGTGACCGGCTCGGCAGACAAAAGACGATCCGAGAACCTACAGCGGTGGGCGCTGGGAAGTGGAAATAACCAGGTGTAACAGCTCGACACCTCATATTTTTATCACTGCAGACTTCGAAGTGAGTTTTTTCCGCGGATATTTCCCACGAAAAGCTTTCTCGCGTGCGATGAGAGATCTTCTAATCTGCTGGCTAATTATGGATTAGCACAGGCTAACTCCAGGCCTCGCCATGCGCCGAGCAGGTTAGCGGGGCCCGCTAGCTGGCTAACACACGTTTGATTACCCAGTCAGCTTCGGAGTACGCACGTTTAAAAAACAACCAAAACCCCATCGAAATCTAATCTGCCCTAAAACCCAGCCACCTGTCAAACTGTCATGAAAAAGATCCGCAGTAAAACCGAGGTAGAGCCCGAGTCTTCCGGCTGTTCCGAGGCTAATGCTAAGTTAAAATTCACCCTCCGGCGGCGCCCATGATGGCAACATTCCCAGGCCGTAAAAAAGAAATTATAATTTTCCACCTTCAAACTAACCACGGCAGTACCCGTGAGAGGCAAACGGCGCGGGAACCGATACGAGCAGACGGAAAATGCGGGTACCTACCGAAATTAATGCAGATAAAAAACGGTTGTGAACCCGGGGAATGGAAGCAAAGCGTCGCGTCTCTGAGCGGCCCAAACAAAAAGACCTTCCCGTCAGGACTTCCGCAGGCTCCGCCCGCTGCGCATGCGCCATTTAAAGGGGATTTCCTTTGAACAAAAATGGAAAAAAAAGAAATAATTATTTATTTACTGAAGCTGAAGCTGTTTTCCAACTATATATGAAATTTCCCCATTGTGGGACCAATAAAGATATTTCTGATTTCTATTTCGATATTACAATATAGTTCTTTAAGTAGCCCTTGTGCGGTTATGTTTTTGTTATGCAGTCAGTGATACACTATTGGTGTTAATAAATCCATGCAGACAAAATGTAAAACTACTAAACAGACGTTCACTTTATCCCACTTACAAGCAATACATATTCTGTTCAATTCAGTTCAATTCAATTTTATTTATATATACTTGGCAACAGTGGGAAGGAAAACCTCCCTTTTAACAGGAAGAAACCTCCCACAGAACCAGGCTCAGGTAGGGGCAGTCATCTTCTGGGTGTGAGGGGAGGGAGACCGGACAAAAGACATGCTGTGGACGAGAACCAGAGATTATTAATGATTAAATGCAGAGTGGTGTAAAAACAGCAGAGGTGAATGAAAAAGAAACAGTTAGTGCATCATTGGACACCCCCCTCCAGCAGCCTAGGACTATTGCACCATAACTAAAGGAGGGTCCAAGGTCACCTGATCCAGCCCTAACTATAAAGCCTAATCTTAAAAACAGAGAGGGTGTCTGTCTCTTGAATCCTAACTGGGAGCTGGTTCCACAGAAGAGGGGCCTGAAAGCTGAAGGCTCTGCCTCCCATTCTACTCTTACATATCCTAGGAACCACAAGTAAGCTGTAGCCATATGGCAAGAGGCAGCATACACCCTGGACAGGTCCCCAGTCTGCCGCAGAGCCAACAACTAAATCTACTACTAAATGTTAATTTTATTCTAAACACGAGGTGATCTGGTGTTGCTGGTATGCAAAAAGCTCCTTAGAAGCAATATTATGATGCACATGACTACATCTTCACCATCATCCACTGAATGCAAAGACGGCTGCATTTTTCTTATGTACATAACAAATTTTATTACCAGTTAGCTAATTTTTCACCATATGGTAGCAGCTGTTGTTGCCATTTTAAAATATACAAAGCATTACTGTATGAGGATGCTGTCCTCTAAATGTAAGTCTGGCAGCATTTGCCCTTTTAGAGATTCTCAGTGCTTTGACAGCATAAACACCATTAAAAGAAGAAGAAAAAAAGACCGCTAACAATAATAATGAGACTGCTTCAAGAAAAAAATTAAAGCTAAACTTTTCCCATTACAGATGAAGTGGACCCCTAGCTGCAGCACATACCGCACTCACCATCACATTGAAGGACCGCCATTTCCACGCAGACAGACTTGCAGAGTGCGCTCCAAATTTAACCGGATATGGTTTTCAACTTTTTGTGCAATCTGATACACTCATATTAGAGCTGATCCAACAATATCATGACCAGTGCTGTGCCAGGACCACCACAATCACATTTGTGTCATAAAGGGAAGCAGTTTATCTCAAGCTCTTTCTGCCAGAAAGGCTTTTTAACAGATCGATTATATATTAGCACTCTTTTAATGGAAATCACTCATTTCCAGCATCTACAAAAAAAAGAAAAGGTTTATTTTTGCCTAAACTTTGAAACTGAAAAGGCTAATAAGTATACAAACACCAATTATATACTAGGCTTTACCTTTGCTAATCCTACTGTGTTTGTGCCTTTTGAAGCTTTTAAAAGTGATTACTAAGCACATAATCTGACCCACTGTGAGGCAAAGACCATCAAGAAGGTTGCGCTTCAGTTTTGGTGCATGAAATTCACATATTTTACAGCTTGCTGATGCAAATTGCAATCTGCTGACCGAGCCCTCCTAGCGAAATATGGTCACATTTGGCTCTAAAAAAAAAAAAAAACAGGATGAAAGTAGCCAAAAATCAAAAGCTTCAAAATGCACAGGCCAGAAATCAGTCAAGGACAGAACACTGGCTACTTCCATCTTTTGTATACAGTTTATATACAAAGACCAAAATGTTCCTTTTCCAATGAAGTTTTTGCCCCAAACTTGAAGAGTTTCAGAGCACTGTAGCTGCTGGATGTTTTCTCCAGATCATCTCTGTAAACAATTGAGATGGTTGTGTGGAAAATCCTAGTAGATCAGCTGTTTCTGGCAGACAGCCCCTCCAATAATCACATCGTGTTCAAAGTCCCTTGAATCACCTTTCTTCCCCATTCTGATCCTCAGTGTTAACTTCAGCAGGTCATCTTGACCATGTCTACATGCCTAAATGCACTGAACTGCTGCCAATTGATTGGCTGATTAGATATTTCCCTTAACGTGCAGTCCAACAGTTGGAACTTTTTTTTTCCACTTGTACCCCGTAGCTTCATCCTCGTCTTCAGACAAATCTGTTTTCATTTGTTAAACAAACATATGTCATTATTCATGGCTTTAGACTTTAGAGTATCTCTGAGTCGTTGCTTGTTCCTACTGAATGAAGAGACATGAAAAGGAGGTTTTTTTAAAAAAATAATTTTATTCAGTGTGATTCATTTTTAATCACCCGTTCTAGTGTAAAAACAAGCGATGCCTTAAAGTAAAAGTAAAATCAAGTCAACAATCATCTCAAATTTGATTCCTTATATGTAAAATGATCACATTAGTAAAATATCAGTGGGCTGAAGGTACCAAATTGGTGGTTAAGTAATCTAAGAACTAATTTGCTGTTTGAAAACACAATGGGACAAATTTCAAAACCAGGTGCATTCCAAGCCGATTTCATGCACGGTGGACCACAAAATTAAGGATGACTTGTGATTCTGTGTGATAGATTATGGGGAATAATCCATGCAACAACTAAAATGCACAAACTGTGCTTAAATCAGAGATAACATGATATACAACTGAGTGCGCTGACCTCATGGCCAGGTGGACCTGTATATCCCAGTCACAAACTGATATATTTTATGCACCTGATGACAACTGTAAAACTGTGTATTAGTTACTTTTGTCCTCCAGCTGGCAGTTTGCTACCAAGTGAATTTCACCTGAATTATTTAAGAATAATTTGCTCTCCATTGGTTTAAAATCTTCCGTTTGATTCACTTTCAGACGTCTAAGGCCCACGGTTTTAAAGATCCTGGCTTGCTGGCTGGAACCTGGAAGCACATTAAAAGGAATTAATAAATATAACAACATTTGTCACCACCTCAAAGGCCTGTCAGAAAGTGCGACATGGAAATTGTACTCTTCGATATGTAGCTATCCTCCAAGTTTGAAGTCAATATGTTGCACAGTTATTGAGATGCTGAAAGCATGACGGACAGACGGGGGACAGAAAAGTGATCCCTAAGTCTTAATATTTCTTCTAAAGTCTAAACTCTTTGGCTTTTGCAGTCTTAACCACAACGCTGCAGTTATGGGGCTTAAAACCTTTAGAAGTCATCGGTTTAGCTGTACTGGAGGCTGTTTTATAAACGTGAATTATTACCTTCTTAGTGAACAGGGAGGCACAGGCCAGACAGGCCCTCTCTGGTGTCGCAGGGGATTTTAGAGGGAACGGTCCTTTCAAACCGGAATCTGAACGAGCTGCAGCCACGGCGTCCTTGATGGCGAAGAACACAGAACTGCCCAAGAAGAGGACTGGTTCTCCGATACCCTGCGGAGCCAGATGAACGTCAGCCGCACGATACATTAAGTATATGACAGAAGATGGTTTTTGGACAAACTGAGGCGTTTAAAAATCGTCTTCATTGTTTGTGTCCTGACCTTTGAGGAGTAGATGGCGTGGGGGTTGTCAGAGTCTGGCAGCAGATAGACGTTAAATCGAAGCGGCACGTCGCAGACCGCCGGGATCTTATACTGAGATGGTCCTCGAGTGTACAGGAGCCCGGAGGGAGAAAAGTTCAGCTCCTCCATAGTGTAGAGACCCAAACCCTGCATGAACGCTCCCTCAATCTAAGAGGAGGAAGGAAAGCACGGCAAGGAACAGGAAAAGATTTAAAAAGCAGATGCCACTGGCCCCCAAACACCAATGCATGCAAGTCAAAAAGCACAAATGTAGAGCACTGTGCAAAAGTCTTAAACCACCCCTCATTTCTTTATTTGTTGCTGGGAAAACAGGAAATAGGTGCTGTAGTTTATAAAGATGTGCAAACATGCATAGAAATGCAGCATATGAGGCAAAAAAGGAACTCTTTTAGGCAGCCTTTCTGTCATTTCTTTATGTATTCATTTAGTGTCAAAACTTTTACACAGTGCTGCAAATATAAAGGATCTTGTTTGTGTTGGGAAACGACACTGAAACAGCTGCCAGCAAATCGCGCAGGGATGTAAAATGGCACGCAAAGAAAGGAAAAGGTCAAATACTTGAAAATGATTTTATGGGAAAAAGTTAAATGAAGTTGCCTGCTTTAATTTTATCTAATCATTTTGTGTGGATGTTTATGATTAAAACAGAGATACAGTCACCATCCTTTGGTTTGACTCTTTGGATAGAGCTGGCCTTAAAGTACAGGTCTCACCTGGCCCATGTCCACAGATGGATTCACACTTTTGCCGATATCGACCACAATGTCCGTCCTCAACGTCTGCAAGAAGCAGAAACACAAGAAAAGTTCCTTTACCTTCGGAAAACTACCCCCTGTTTACAATAAGTGACTTTCAGAGTTGACATGGTTCAAACGGACCCTGTAGTCTCCCGTCAGGCAGTCCAGCTCCACCTCGGAGCAGCTCACTCCGTAGGTGTAGTAAGAGTAAGGCTGGCCCTCCATCTTGTTCCAGTCGACGTACAGGTCAGGACCTCTGGGGACAAACCAGAAGATACAGCCACTTACTGCAACTCTATTACTTTCCCCCTTTGGAATCATTAGAGTTTTGTCGTACCTGTAGTATCCAGTTGCTGACAAACTGATCTTCTCCATAAATGCTTCTCTGGCCTGCGTTCAAAGATGTGTTTGTTGAAATGCTCTAAATTTACAAGAGTCCAAATTTTACAGCATCATTCAAGAAGGATTTTCATACCCAACTCTCCCATGTTCCTTTGGGGTTCTTCTTTCTGATTGGCTCCAGTCGCTGGTACAGAGTCTCGCAGGCATTCTTGACCGCCATGCCGTTGGCGTCAGTGCCGAAGGAAGCGGCAGATGGGCAGGTGTTGGGAACGGTGCTGGTGCTGGTTTCACTGATGTAGATCTTTGATGCTGGGATGTGAAGTTCCCGGCTCGCTACCTAACAACAAACAGGAATCAAACCCCGAGTGTAAAGGGCATAAATCAGGTGTTCTTCTGCCATTTTTCATAAAAATCCTACTGTAGAGGAATTTGTGAAGCAGCATGCTAAAGACGCAGATGAGGAATCCCGGCTGTGCACAAAAACAACCATCTTGTAATAAAGAACAGCTGGATTTTCCAGTGTTTGTTAACTGTCTGCAAATGTCTCTCAAAACTCTATTCAAAGATGTAGTTGACTGAACAGTTTCTGATGCATTAGCTGAAAGTTGACAATGCACATCCTTGTTCAACAAACCTCTTGGCTATGAGGGGAAAAAATTCCGCTTTCACAAGATTTTCAGAGAACCTGACCTCTGACCGTTACCTTTAGGTCAAGGTTGCAGAGATCCAAACTCCTGTGAGATTTTTAGTAGATGCATCTACGGTGTGACTTTGAACATACTAGGTCACATCGTTTTCGAGATATGGCCAATGTTTAAGTTTATGTGAAACAGCCGATGCTGCCAGCACCAACGCCAAGGCTCCGACTTTAGCTCGACTTTTTCTTTGAAACAGACGAGCTAAAAATATCTATCCAAACACTCACGAAATATTTTAGGGCTATTTTCAGTGGCAGATTAATCAAAATCAGTGGTCGACTATATGCGTGGCAGCACTTGGATGCATGCGAGACTGAGTTAAAACTGCGTGAGTAGGTGAAAATAAAAGAATGCACTGCAACAGCATGCTGGATTCGTACCAAATAACCTAAGCAATTTCAGGGTTGCAATAAAAAATCGTGATCGTTTTGCTAAAAGCTGCGCTGTACAGTACCTGTTGCATTTTAGTGTGGATTCCCTGACCCATCTCCGTCCCGCCGTGACTCACCAGGACAGACCCGTCTTTGTAGATGTGGACCAAAGCTGCAGCCTGTCACACACAAACACACACAATGAACTACACAGAAAAACAGTTACCCCCCAAGCAGTTACTAAATCATAAATCTTAAAGTGTGGTTGAATGGTTTTAACCTGCAGTAACCAAAAAGGAAAGCTGACACAGACCAAATGAGATCCCACCGACCTGATTAAGGAAGCTCTCTGAAAAGGCGATTCCGTATTTGATGGGAATGATGGAAATCCCCCTCTTCTTCCAGTGGTTCTGCTGGTTAAACTGCTCGATGGCAGCGCAGCGGGTGCTGAAGTCAGACCTGAGCTTACACTCCTCCCAGCAGCGCAGCAAGTTTTCAGGGTCGAACGCAAACTTGTAGGGGGTGGTTGAAGGACCTTTGTACATGTTGATCTCCCGAATCTGAAAAAAGGATTTTAAATGTTTAATTACACAACATTTTTGTTGGGTCAAGCATATGGCAGAACAGGATGAGGCGTGACCTTGTCTGCGGGGGAGCCCAACACCATCGCCACGTCGTTGATCATGTTCTCCACAATCAGCAGGCCCTGGGGCACCCCGAAGCCCCTGAAGGCGGTGTTTGAGGGCAGGTTGGTCCTGCACGCGGCGCCATGACCTCGCAGGTTGGGGATGTTGTAAGCGGTGTCCATGTGGAGCACCATCTTTTCAGCAACCTGCAAACAAGACAAAAATCCACAGTTACGTTTTACATTCCTGCGCTTTCACTGACATTTATCTTGAGTGACATTCACTCCTTCACGTACCAAAGGAGACTCATCGGCTGTGTTGCCACCGTTGGTGAAAAACTGGAAATCTGCAGCAATGATCCTCCCGTCATTCATGAAACCCACCTGAAGCAAAGAAAAAAAAAACTTTTAGGATATTGATAAATGCCACCACATTCAGTCATAAACCATTTTGGATCATCACCAGGTGACTTATTAAAATCGAATTTGAAAATTCAATAGTACAAGCCACAGTCCCAGGTATGCATGACAGGAACAGCCTCAGCTGGGAGCATTTCAACTGAAGAGGGATAAGGTACTTTTATTTAAGGCTGTTAAACTGCTGTAATCCAAAGTCCTTTCAAAGCCAAGGCCACAACTTTGCAAAACTCATAACCCAAAAGCCCAAAGCCCATCACTCCTTCACTCTTCCTCTTTGGCATATAAGGCCCCAATAATCTGTCTCCACTGCGCCCTGACTTTAGCCGGCGTTTCTGCCTTCCCCCATGTGATCTCCATGTCTGCCTGCTCCACCATCACCGTTTGGCATCATGTAGTCTTTGGGGGTCCTGGTCTCCTTTTTCCCCGTGGCATCCATTGCCTGAGCAAGGACTGTGATGCCTTCACAGAGCTTCAACTTTACTGAAGTTTAAAGTAAGCCCAAAACCCATTTCAAACCAAGTCCAAAGGCAAGTCTAAAACTCTTTCAAACCCAACTCTAATATAGTCTAAAAGTCCTGAACCCTTTTCAAAGGCAAGTCTTTGTTTTAAAACAGCGTAAATGGAGTTTAAGCCCTAAACAAATGATCACAACATCATGGGGTCATTCTGGGATAATATTAAAGGACAGAAAGCACAGAAAGCATGTCATTAAAAACTGGAAAATAACATTACATCATTTGAATAAAATACATCTAATACAAATACCAGATGAAATAAAAAAAAGAAAAGAAATGCACAGATGTTGAATTAGCTGGTTAAAAAAAAGAAATCTGAAAGAACTGCCACTCCATTTTCACTGCGTAGATTTTTGCTTACATTTTTCTACTTTCAGTAATTGCACTGGACTGTGTCTCACACTGTGCAGAGTCATGTGTGGGAAATAAATAAAATTAAATAAGTGAGTAAGACAATAAGAAAGTGAGTAAACAATAAAAATATTTGATGGATGGATTGTTTTAAAGTCAGGAAGTAATTCAAAGTTTATATAAAAAAAGAAAATATATGTAAAATTAAAAAAATCTTATAAATTACCTTCTCATAGTTTATATGCAGTGAACTGGACTTCTTGTTTGTTTTTAGAGAAAATTTGAGACTGTAAGAATATTTATATGAACTCTTATAATGACAGGCATCTGCATAAAACAAAAAAACTGCATTAGTCCTAAAGAATGTGAGGAATACATAATGTAACAGAGTAAAGGACTTTCTAACAGTTATGTTGAGCTTTGGATTTTTTAGATCACTGAAAAATTGTACATTTACAAACATTTCCAAACTGAGTAACTCATTCCATACAGTGGGCAACATCTCAAGAGTTGGGAATTATATCCTGGGAGCCTTGGTTGTACCTTATATTTTCCCAGGGTGGGATGTCGGCCCCCTGTAATCAGCATGTCTTCACCACGCTCCAGGACACAGCGGACGGCACGGTTGGTTCTTCAAACAATTACAAGAAAGAAAAAAACAAATTCAAAAACTTTCCAGGTTCTTATTCTTTAATTTCATTCTAAATTTCTCTCTAGACCTCAGTCACACAAGCCTAGAGACTGGCCAATGGAAACCTCCAGTTGCTAGGGAAAAATTCTGTGTTCCCCAACTGGTTTGTGAGTGGTTGCTGGCAGGTGAAATTGGTTGCGAAGTGGGTGCTGCACCAGAAACCTTCCTGAGATGGCTTTGATTGCTAGCAGATCGCTGCGGTCACCTGCAGTGTGACCTTTTAAAATATGCTGATTGCAGCTGTAAGCGCTCTGTTTCAGCTCAACTGCAGCTCAGCGAGTAGTTGTTGATCTTTTAAAGAAAGCTGCCATCTTCCATGCCAACTATGGGCAACTGCAGCAATCTGCTAGCCACCAAAGGAATCACAAGGAGGTGACACATAACTCTTCACAACCACTCTCCAACTGTTTGGTGAATTCGCCTTTTCTCCTAGTGAACGGTGATTGCCAAGGTCTTACTGACCAATTGCCAGGCCTGATGAGTGAGGCTGCATTCTGAAAGAGATTTATTAACCCTTTGGACTCACTTCCAAGCAGCCAAAGATGTGATTGAAGCCAAGATGGAGGTTTTAGTGACCTTCCCGCCAAAGGCTCCACCAACTCTTTTGACATGACAGGTGACTCTGTTGGACGGGATGTTCAACGTCTCTGCAACAGCATCCTTCAGACAAATCCAATTTCATCTCGCTTTATGATCATGATGCCAAGTGATGCCACAAAAAGGTTACATGGCTGTTCAATGGTTCATTAACAGGTTAACTGACAGAAAAAACTATGCAGGAAATTCCATTTACACACCACACACACAACTTTTACCATTTAATCCTTTTCTAAACGCCAACAAATCCCAGTTAAACTGGAAGAAAAACAGTTTTAAGTCTGACTTTGAACATTTACACATGGATCAATCATCAGTATAACACTGAGTAGTGACAGTCAGTACTCACATGCTGGGTGTGTTACAAAACATTTGCTGTTACCTGAATTAAAGTCGGCCACTGAGTGGAGACATAAACGTTGAACTCCGTCTCCTCGCCGACAGGAACGACCAGCATGCTCTGCGTCTCCATGTAGAAATGCTCCTGGCCTCCTATTCGGATCTCCCCTGAGATTAAAAATAAAAATGCAAAGATCAAAATAATCAATAAAACCAAAACTAAAAACCCCTTTGTTTTCTTGTTTTATTAAATCTGCATCACAAAAGCGACGTTTCTACTGCTGACGCTTACCTTCATAAACCTGATCGACGTTTTTAAAGGCTTCGGTCACATCTCCTCTCTCGAGCATTCGCTGGGGCTCAAAGTAAGACGACTTCTCGATGGCTTCCTGTCACAAATGAGCGACGACAAACAGCACAAGGAGCTGTGATTAAACAGCTGTGGGTCATTCCATGAGAAAAACTGAAGGATGAAGCTGTAAGAAAATGCAGGGAAAAAGGTGCTTCTGCATGTGCTATAACTCGTTTTGAGCAGACACCTATCCCACATAATGATTTGAGCCAAAATGCACTTTTTGATGGTTTTTCCAGTAAATTGTGAGAAAACAGATGGAGCATCCAGAGTGCCAATGGTTGGTTCTGTTCTTCTACAACGCAGACATTGAATTGGTGCAGTATTACTACTGAAACTATAATATATCCCATGATACTGATACTCTAAAGCAGTCATAGAAACAAGATTTTTCTTTAGATTGTGATTTCGGAGTGGGTGTAAATTTGATTTGGTTGCATGCTTAAATGTGTTTTCAGGCCTGAAAATTTCACGAGGCTTCTCCCTGAACTCACGAGCCTACAAGAAATTGAACTTCACCAATTTCCAACCCAACCTCCATGTATGAAGGTTTCAGGTGGAATTACAAATGGACAGACCTCGATGGTGAAAACGGGGTCCGGCAGGTCTTCGTAGCTGATCTTTACAGCTGCTGCTCCTCGTTTGGCATGCGCCTTAGTGTCTGCGACCACTGCACATATCATCTGACCGATGCACGATACCTGCAGACACACAGCAGGGAACGCTGTGGGTACTGAACGGCAGCCGGTTTGGAGGCTTGTGCTGTAATTTACCGTTACGGTTAATGTGACTGAAGACGAATCAAGAATGGTCTACCTCGCTCTCAACAAGCAGCTCCTCACGATAACCACAAAACGTGCGAACTTTCTTCCCGGGAACATCTTTGGCTCTGATGACGTCAACAACTCCGGGAAGCTGTACGGCCTCGCTCACATCCAGCCCTCTGCCAGACAGCACATGCAGCAAAGCATTAGCACAAAAGAAAAAAAACTAAGAGCCGTTTTCTTGCTACTGCATGTGGATGATGGACGTAGCCACGGTGACATCACCAGCTGGTTTGTGAAGTCTGATTTTGGCCACTGCAGGAACGGCCAGATTCCTGTTAAGTGATTATTATACTTCACTCACCAGAAGTGAAGCACAGGCTTTAAAGATGGTTTGTTAGCACAATTACTCACACAGACAATCTCACTGTTAGAAGATAAATGAATTAAAATGCTCCAAAAGGCATTTTTAACATGGAAGTCTATGGGGCCTGACCAAACTGCAGGTCTGCAAAATGAAGCTATCAATGAAGCAGCAAACACTTCAGTTCCTCTAGCGGCCACTTGTGGATGACTCCAAAAGTGAGTTAGTCTCCATAGACTCCCATCTTAAAATGTCCAACTTCACAGCACAAATGAACGGGTTTACAGCCTGCTCCAAAAAACAGTTTGGGCCTCTATGGACAGTTTCTTCCTTTGTAAAAACTGTACAGCTAAAGCCAATTAATTTTAATATGTTAAGGGTTAAAGGTCGGGGTGTGGCTGCGTTGACTTACAGGTGTGCTTACATACCTGTTGTACCCATACCTGACTTCTAGACCTTAGGTCTGCTGATTCATGTCACTGAACCAGACCTGTACACCAAGAGACACATTTGACTTCCTGTAAAGTACACGCTGCCCAAGAAGACTGGGCTCCAGTTTTGGCGAGTGAATTTCCAGCATTTTATTATCTGTCTGTTACTCAGCACGGTCTGTGTATATGCACGGAACCTCTGCAGTTTATGACAGAGCTAGCTAGTGTTAGCTTCTTGTCCAAACAGGATTAATTAAGGATCCATAGACAGTACAGAAAGATGGACGTAGCTTCGTGAGGTCACCTACTGGTTTCTGAAGTATCATTTTCCACCTGTAATGAAGGTCCTCTTCATTACTTGGCTAATCAGTATAATACACATGTAATTTTAACATTTGTGTAAAAGAATACAGTCACATAAAGAGGACAGTTTGACTTATTTTATTGATTATTTGCTTTATAGATTTTTTTGTTGGCAACCTTCCAGCTGGTACTGGTGAAAGTCTTCCTAGGGACAGAAATCTTGATTAGTATGGAAAGTTCGGTTAAGTCAACAGCAAACATCACATTTTAACATTTTTATCTTAATGAGCAAACATTTTGTTTACAAGATTGTCTCTTACCTGTGTTGTCTCCCAAGGGTGTTCCAGCCAAGAGTCCCCAGGCTTCCCGATTGACTTTTAAAGGTTCCAGGTGGCACCAAGTATTGAAGAGGGGATCGATTAGCCATCATTTTTATGTAGATTATAGGTGATAGGCCAAGTTATCACTGTAGTATTGTTCTAATTTTAACAAAGATGACCAGATAACTTGTGTGTTTAGTTTATTAGCTTAGTGTGTAACCCCAGAGAATAGTATGGCTGGGGGTTAATTTGTAGCAGTCTATAAAAGGCTGCCAGTAAACGTCACAGACTGTTGCTGTAACCATGGCCCACCATTGGGCTACGTTGTTTTATTTTGTGTTATGTTTTGAGATCGTCAATATTGGTAAATAAGCACCTGCTGGGTTGGCACCTCATCTCCACCTCAAGCCTCCTATTTTGCTCCAGCTGCTACGGGCCATCCCAACACCACCACTGCCATCTTGGTTGCCAAAAACCTGAGGGGAGGCTCTGACTGTGGAACTGCATGTTCACCTGCCAATTATTTGTAATGGACAACTTGATCATAATGTAATTTTTAAAAATTCATTATGAACCAAAAACTTGTGACTGAACTCAGCGGGAAAGTGTCAAGAGGTCAAGACAGAAAGCGGTTTTACACAGACTTCCACAGGACTAGAAACCTTTTTGCAACCCCAGCTATCGCCATCTGGTGGCCTTCAGATATAATGCAAGGTTTAGGCACTTCCACATTGGCTTAACTTTTCTGACCTGGAAGCTACGTCCATGTTTTAAGGTCCTTTCACGTAAGTAGCACCATGACCATTTGTGCTGAGTTGGCCATTACTCTTTGCCTTTACTGTCATTTTTTGTACTATATGTCCCCACTCCCCTGTCAGTCTGTATTTCTATTGGTTGAACAAAAGTATGTCACAAAGCATGTGAGTGCTGCCCGGCTGCCGTGCTTCATTGTGCTTTGCTCAACGCAGCAGGAAACCGTTATTGCGTGGTGCAAGAAATAGAAAAGAATGGGTTTCAGAGGGCAGCACAGTGCATACTGCTTTATACTATCTATGATGGTTACTTCTAATGGTGGTCAAAACACCTCAAGTGGCCATTTGAGGAACTGCAGCTTGTGGCAGCTTGTGGCACCAACTTGTCAACTTTAGTTTTCCAGGACATGCCGTTTGGTCCTTACGTGATCTTGGCGTGTGCTCGGGAGCTGGTGACCAGCACGAGGAAGAGCTCCCCCTCTATCCTCGGGAGGTCATCGCAGTATACTGCCTCGCCTGTGGCATGGCTGATGGCGGAGCGATGCATCATGGGACGCCCCACTGCATCTTGGTCACTCTGGTACTTTGACACAGGCTGAGGAAGAGGAGGAAGCAGTCAGGTTTATGAAGAAAGCACATTTGTTTGAGAGTTAAAACACTGAATGAGAGACTTTGTAACCTGGAACTCCTGCAGGCCAGGTTGGATCTCTCTGGGTAAAGGCTGTATGTTCTCAGGCACGTCATCTGTGATCACATTCTGTAAAAATACATTTAAGTCTGCTGGGTTAACCACAATACACCACATTATGTCTTTTTTTTTTCCAACCCCCTCTTTTTACCATTTCTCTGAGCTTGTGCAGGACCTCCAGGTTGAATTTGAAGAGCAGGCTGAGAGTCAGGGACCTACGAAACTCCACCTTCCCTCCGGGAGCCGAAGGAGGGAGGGCCAACTCTTCCAGAAGGATGTCATATCCTTGCCCGAGGGTCTCGTCATCCCATGGCCTTGAGGAAAAACAGACGCGAACAAGCAGAAGATGAGAAAGCAATGAAGTAAAAAGCAGGGGAAGAATAAGAAAGGAAGGAAATCAGGTGGAAGCAAGAACAAAAAGGGAACCGACTTTCCGATGATGGCCTTGCAGGTTTTGGTTGCGCTGACGGTGGTCGGGCCCATTCCTCCGTAATAAATACTGACATCCTGAACCACTCTGGATCCCTCTGAGAAGAACACCCTCATCCCGCTTGTCACGGTGGCGAAGGAGGTCGCCTTCCTCGGCGCGTGGCGCAAAGCCTGAACAAACTCCCCCTGCAGGTGAGACGAGGCGCAGCGCTAGTAATCGTGTTTTCTTTAACCTGTTAGCTATGACAGATGCTCACAGCCCCACAGGAGGGATGTGCATCACCACTGTGGAGGAGAGACAGCTGCATCACAGGAGCCACATCTTTAAATGACTGAGTCAAATTTAGCTGCTTAAATATGAATTGTGACTTTCTCCTCTTTTTAAAGCTGCATTAAAAGAAATTGCACATATCAGGGAGGAATTAGCTTTAAATTCGAATCCAGCATAAAGTTTGTATACCTTTCTGGAAAAGGGGATGAAAACAGAGACAACGACCTCCTCTGGCTTCAGGATGACTTTCCCAAATCCTACGAAGAAGTCCTGATTCAGGGGAACCTCTCGCCTTCCTCCTGGTGGATTCGCGGAGAACGTGTTCATCGTTCCATCTATTACTTAATTGCCTAAAAATAATCAAAGCACTGCGACTCACCGCTGGAAATCACGCTGACTTTGCAGTTGCTGGCGGCCAAAACGGGGTTCAGGTCTGAGTTGGGGTACGCGCTTGCGATGTTTCCTCCAAGAGACTAAGTGCACACAAACACACAGGAGACATTAAAGCTTTACTATTCTATTCTATTCTATTCTGTTATCTGCAGTAGACTGCCACTGGGTGAGATAGCATGAGAGCAGCTGCGCCCTCAGCTTTGGCTGCTCAGGCACTATTTAAATGACATTAAACTGATGCATGACATGTAACGTCTCAGCAGCTTTTCCCCTTTCAGTTTTAGTGTTTTGGGTTTGTTAATGCTGTGCATCATCTGACTGGTTGTGCATGCGTTTGTTTAAATGGACAATGGTTTGCACGGGCTTGTCTTCATCTCCGGCGTTACTTTTTAGCATTGCAATGGGCAAATAAAGAAACCTGTTACAAAGGCAGTGTGGCTTCACCACAGACTGAGCAGTAACTGTTTTCCAGCACAGCCTCACGTGGAACAGCTGCGCACGGCAGCTGCAGCTGTTACAGAACGGCCTTTAAAATGAGCAACAGGCTCGTTTTAAAGTGCTGCACGGTCTTTTCCTTCTGGAATATGTGAGGAGTGTATTATAGCTCGAAACCAAGTGCTCGTGTGCATCAAAAGCAACACAGAACAAGCTGTTTCCCCTCACAGGAGCACTATTGTTTTTCGGGAAGGGGTAATATAGGGACAGCACAGTGGTGCAGTGGTTAGCACTGTCACCTCACAGCAAGGAGGTCTTCCATTCAAATCCTGCGGCCTGGGCTTTCCTGTGTGAAGTTGTGCATGTCCTCCCTGTGTCTGCGTGGGTTCTATCTGGGTATTCTGGCTTCTACCCACAGTCCGAAGACATGCATGGGGTTAGGTTAACTGGAGATTCTTAGTTGGCTGTAGGTGTGCATGTGAGCTTGAATGGTTATCTGTCTCTGTGTGTTAGCACTATGACGGCTTCTAGTAATGTTCAGCCAATAGCAAAAACTCCAGCAGTGAATGCTCTACTGACAGGTATCCTCAAACCCCGGACGAGGTGCAGGAGTTCACAGTATTTATCAAATTTAAATCAAGATACCATGATACTCCTTACAAATAATATGAACAGATTTTATATAACAAACTAGGTTTATTAAAAAAAGCAGTAAAATCAAGTCAGTAGACTGTAATGTGTTGATGCCTTCGTGAGCTCCTGCAAACACACCACAGGTTGAATATTCCACTCTCACCCCAGGTGGGGGTGCAAGCCTCCTGTTGGCTGAACACTGCTAGAAAAGAGCTGGTTCCTGGAAGTCTGTTCAGCTCCTGATGAAGGCCTGTATGCCCAAACAGGCTGGAGTTTGTTAGGTTAAACATGACCATGCCTTGAGAGCAAGGGCATTTTGGATGTTATATAAAAACAGAGTACCTTGGAGGTTTTTGATTTTTTAAGCAAAAAGTTGAGTGTAAAAAGTTTCCTGTGGAAAAATAAAAGAAATAAATAAATAATAAATTTTAAAAAAAATCCCCCACTGTGACCCTTAAAGGGCCAATCAAACCCAAATTTTGTTCTGGATTGTAATACCGTTTATCCACCTGGACTATTTGGTATAAGCACCCGTTTTTTGGAGATACCAGCTGGCACTCACCTTGTGGGTCTCAGAGCACCAAAAATACTGCTTCAGAGTTTTTCCAGGTGTGAGTCTTTCCAGAAATCATGATCAACAGCTCCAAAGCTTCTCCAAATGGGCAATTAACACCAATTTCAAATAAAATAAATACATTATTTAATTTAAAAGTATGCCAAGTTAGTGAAAGGCTCAAGTACCCCGTAAGCCTCCAAAACACCCTATGACTCAAGGAAACACTGCAATGATTACAGTCTGACTGATACAAGATACTGATATTTGGCAATTTTAAACATCAGATATCGGCCGATATTGGTTTTTTCTTTCAGATAACCAAAACATGCGCAGATTCCTAACATTTGTTATGTGTAGTTATTTATGAGTCCTTACTAAGATAATATGATGATGCATTTTAGTTGTGGACCACCCGCTTACATTGCTCGGACCAGCTGGTTGCTGCAATCAGGGAAGTTTTACAGTGCCTTATGGTGGATAAACTATGCAACATCAACACTCATAACATGGTTGAAGGGTGTTTCTCGCATCTCTTCTTGACTTTTTTTTACATTTTCATTTATCAGCTGTTATAAATGTTGATGCAGATTTATCGGCCCTGAATCCTGCACCAGGATGATGTGTGCTAGGGGTACTTTTGTTTTGATTCTCACTAAAATTAAATTCATTAATGGGTTGCTGCGCTTATTTCCACAGCAACTGTTTAGCACTACAGCAAAGGTTAATCTAAGAGATGGAAACAGGATACGGAGAAAAAAAATTAGGAAGTGAAGTAGATGAAGAAAAGACAGACATCATGTAGATAAATGAATGATTTCTTCTTACAGCAACATTTCGGATCTGCACGCTTCCCAGGTTCCCAAGTTGCTGGTTCAGGGCTCTGAACAGTTCAGTCTTCTCCTCTGGGAACTGAGGAACCAGCTTCTCCAAGAGAGAGCGAAGCTCAGTCAAACTGCAGCCCGCTCCCACCCAAACACCTGCAGAGAGGAAGCATGTTAAACAATTTTAGATTTCCTTTAAATAACTCTTTTGCATTCTCAGGCAAACTCACTGTCGGTGCAACAAAACAACTGAAGGTGCAGGTTACCCACCCTGTGGTGTCTGAGAGACCTCAAACAGCTCCTTAACTCTGGTTGGAGAGATGATCAGTGGATGTAGGATGCCTTTGAATTTCATATCTGGACCTTCAACACAAACCAGAGAGAGAGGAGTTTAAAAATCAGTCAAACATCTCAAAAATCCAATTTATGAAAGCAGAAGCCTAAATGATGATAATTTACAGTTTCCTTAGATCATCCCCATCATCCCTAACATAATTAAAGACATCTCTTTTCTCTGTTTCCACTGTCTAATTCATGTTGGAAATGCCTCTGAGTATCTTTTCTGCTGACCTATGTTGGTGTTGCCCATGACCAGCGGAGCCTCGGGGTACTTGGCCTTGAGCTGGATGAGCTCCTCCAGAGAAACAGGGGACACCCAGGTTACCCTCTCCCCATGAAAGGTGAGTGTTTGTGGGGTCGTTGTCTCTGCCATCAGCTGAGGGAACACGGGACATGGTCATAACTACACTATGAGTACTGTCGCACAGCTTGGGATACTCCAGCGTCAAATGAGGGTATAATTTTGTGCATTTATATAACCATGAGGAACGCTTATTCAAATGAATTTTCAAGAGCTGCTTCTTTTACATCTGATCACTTACAATAAGTTCTGGAGGGAAGATCAGCTCCTGTGTTGGGTCCAATGGCAGAAGGTCAACTTTGTCAAACAACTGAGGCTTTTCCTGCAGACGAGGGAGCCGGAAAACAAGCAATTAACCCGGATTCATCCAGGCATGACTGCAGGAATGATGTGCAAAGACAATGAAACCAGTGTGAGGGGACAACATATCAAATCTGAATTAAATGACAAAGATAGCAAAGAAAAGATGAACAGAGTGAAGATATCACTTATTAACCCCAGCAGGCAAACTGTCTGTGCACTTAACCCCTCCAAATGCCCCGCCCCAAAACAATTAAGAAAAATCTAAGCTAAAAACTGGAATCGTGCCTGTATTCACTCCTAATGATCTCAGAATGTTTATGACAAGACAGTGGATGGTATCCTCATCTCAGAGGTGCTCAGATGGATTTGGGAAGGCAGCTGGTGCTCACTTTTTAGGACTAACGGCCTGTTTCTTGGTATCTCTTGAGACTGTGCTGGGAGACCCAGCAACCCTTCTTTGATGTAGATTATGTCCCATCCTGAAGGAGCTGGACTACCTGTGCAACTTAAATGGGCTGCAGGTACCTTCTCATGCTGCCAGCAGTGAAAGAGGACACTAGTAGGAGGGATAAGGTGAGAGCAATGGTCTGTGTTATACTGTGATGATCAAGTGTTCAAGAGTAGCGCACAAACGGAGAGCAACTCCAAATATAAGCGAGTGCCTTAGTCATAGGCACAGTGACAGGAGATTTAACCGATCTGATGGTGGGGGAACTCAAAGGGAAGAAGAAGAAAAAAATCTAAACAGTAAAATTTAAGTAGGGAGGGAAAAAAGGCACTCACACACTCAGGTTCAAGACCATTTTTCTCTCCGTTGAGGCAGCAGTTTGTGCCACCGTTGGCTTGGCAGCAGTTGGCTTCCTGTCGGCATCAATTTATTCGGATGTTACTCTCAAAGTAGGAATTGCACATATTTTTTTTTTCTCACTGTGTGACTTATTTTCATATTTCATATCAGATGTGAAATGCAGGCCTGAACGAGCAGGTGTGTACCTGACAGAAGGTCCTGCAGCCGTCCACAATGGGCCGATATCCTGTACACCGACACAGATTACCTGAGCAAACAACACAATGAGGACAGCGTTAGTGTCATCGGACTCCTGCTAGAGCCTCGAAACAGGGCTTTCGAGCCCAGGGACACACAGCAGCGCAGTGTTGGCAGGTCCGAACTGGAGACACTGGACTTAAGAAACCAGCCACAATTACTGTGGGACAGACAATCACACACTGTGACCTGGTTTTAACCCACTGTTACACTCCTGACACAAATCAGTGAACTACGTTGACGCTTTTCTTCTTAAGGATCCAGGTGGACAATCTCTGTGGACTTCTTCAAAAGCGGGCGCACCACAAAGTTGACAAAGCCGCAAGTTTTGTTTTGGTTCTCTTTTTTTAGTTGTCATTGTGCCAAAAGGGGGAGTTCTACTCATGTAGGAAAATGAGACAAAATTTACCATTCTTGAGACAGAAGAGACGAAATGTGAGCAACATTTTCCCCACTGTTTCATACGACACACTAACAACCCAAATCGTAGAAAGTAAAGGAAACGAACCGGCCAGGGCCTGGGTGATATCATCCATGGTGGGCTGGGGTTTGTTCCTCAGCAGAGTGTACGTGGACATCACCATCCCCGGAGTGCAGAAACCGCACTGGGAGCCGTGAGCCTTCGCTATTCGCTCCTGGAAGGACAACGGCATCACACGACAGTTCGTCTCGTGTTTCGGCTCCTTTTTCTTTTTTCTGTTTGACATGCACGCCGAGCTGTACAGTTTGTTACATGTAAATAAAGTTGGTAATTAACCCCAACTTAATAGCTAAATAGAATTAGCCATCAAAACAATTAGCAGTGTTTTTGAATAAAATGGGGCTTCTCTAGTCTAGTCTAGACTTAGATATAATTACACTGTGTAATATTTTGTGTTCATCTGAGGTTGTATTTAACAATTTTTAGCATCTCATAAGGACCAGTTATTTTTATTAATATATTAAACCTTAGAAATGAAAGCAGTAGAACTTTTGTCACAGGAATTTTTATGACCGAAAGTAAGGACTGAGTGTTCTGGAACGCAATCTCATTGTACGTCTTGACGTATAAGGACAATAAATTCTTCTTGATTCTTGATATGTACACATTAACAAATAAAAGGAACAGAGGTCTCTCCACCCCACCGCTGACCTGCACCGGGTGGATCCTGGTCTTGGTGCTGCCGATGCCCTCCACCGTGGTGACCGCGGCTCCGTGGAGCTGACAGAGCGGCAGCAGGCAGGCGTTGGCTGAGTAATGGCTGATGGTACAGTGAAGGCGACGCAAACATGACACAGCACTCTCTCACCTGTTCCCTCAACTGCTGTAATCAGGAACCAGGTAACTAGGCACCCCTGGTGTTGCCTTTGCCACTGTTTGACTATTACACATAATTCTACTCATGGTATTAGGACATTAGAGCTTTCGCATCCCCTGATTTGGCGCTATATAAAAAAAAAATTGAATTGGAGGCTGAAAACTGATCAGCACAAACACCAGGCAGAGAGTAAGATGCTAAGATCATATTTATCTGCCATGTCTCTGTTTTTTGTTGTAATTTTAAGTAAGAAAGTCTTTGTCCCACATTTGTTTCCGATTTCAATGTGTGTGTCCCACCATCTCCTCCCCCACAGGAAGGTCAGCGAGTCAAATGGGCACTGTATTGTTTCAGTGCCAGGAAGGGAAATTACCATTAGCCACCACAGAAGTTCAGTGTGACCATTCACACCAAGCTGGCTCTTTACCAGCCCACACTCAGTCTCCCTCTTGTTTTCTACAAATCTAATTTCATTGGAAAAAACCTGAGAGACAGTTTGGCATTTTGGAATTAAACCGACTACCACGGCTGGACAAACTGATCGTTCCAGTCCCGAGTCCAAAGTTGCACCCAAGTGACGCATACACCGACAGCAGTAGAAGTTTAGCTGCCTTTGCAGCTTATTAACTCTTAGAATAACCCTGTTCTTTATTCAAGCTGCTCAGAAGTTAAGATTCAATAGTGTGAAGTTCACTGAGAGCACAAATGATTCTGCCCATTTATAGCTTCATATTATATTTGTGGACTCTTCTAGAGTGGCATGATCCACAGTTCAAAAATGATCCTCACTTATCCAATACTGGCTCTGGCTCTTGATGCAGCCCCTCAGTTTACCCTCTGTCTGAAACAGACCGATTAAGCTCCTGATACCGGTCCTGGTGATGGGTTAAGGACCTTCTATGGTCCTGTCCAGCTCTCCTAGAGTAACTGCCTGTCTGCTGGAATCTCCTCCGTGCACTTGAGACTGTGCTTGGAGACACAGCAAACCTTCTGGCAATGGGACGCATTGATGTGCCATCCTGGAGGAGTTGGACTACCTGTGCAACCTCCGGATGGTCAGGTATTGCTTCATGCTACCAGTAGTGACACAGACCCAAGCCAAATGTAGAACTAATGAGAAATCAGGCCAAAAAATGTCACTGGCCTCCACCTGTAAAACCATTCCTGTTTTGGGGGTTGTGTCATTGTTGCCCCTCTAGTGCACCTGTTGTTAATTTCATTAAGACCAAAGCAGCTGAAACTGATTAACAATGATGCTATACGGTGATTAAAAAAAATGTTCCTTTAATTTCTTTGAGCAGTGTATATTTGAGACCAAAAAAAAAAAGAAGAAAAAGCACACCAGGTTAAATTCTGCTCATAAATATATCAGCAGGGCCAGGCAGCAGGAATGCATAAAGGATACGTGATGGTTTTGGTTGCAGGTTGGTAGCGTGACACCATAACTGTGCATGCTCCGCAGCCTCCTCCACCGCAGCCATACTTGGTTCCAGTTAATTTCACTAAAGTTAGCAGTCAAGGATAAAAGAGAAGTCTACCAAATATTTACAATTATGTATCAAATCTTAATGGTGAAGGTGAATTAAAAACTGATCTGAAGGATACTCTTCTCCCTGAGGAAGGGCAGCAGCATTGTCTCAGGGTCGGCATGGTTCTCGGTCACCTGTTTTAACAGGAACAAAGAAAATTCATTTTTCTAGTATCAGCATTTACTATGTTTATACACGGCACTGCAATAAAGTCTCCAGCCACCCTTTGTGTCTTCTAAGAATCTCCAAAGAGCTACTAAGTAGCCAACTTGTATAGATACAAAAAAATTAAAAAGAGGGGTGTGTGTGCATTTTTTTGCTTCTTTACCCCATTTCTAAATTCACCAATAAAATTCTCTGTGGAGATCTATGGAGACATCACTGGAAATGAAATGAATTACCATCGATATGAAAGGGTTAATGGATTAGTCCTATGTCCAACATTATCCGGCATTGTTTTTGAAATAAGAGAATTAAAAAAAATTTTTTTTTTAAAATAGAAAATTATATTCTCTCATCCATCACATTTTGTGAGCAAAGATTACAGTTTTAGAAAAACCGGCTTTCAAAAAGATTTAAAAGAAAAGTTTGCTGTTCAATTTTCAAAAAATACTGTGGGGAAAAAAACCAGGAATTTGATCATTTTTAATTGATATAGTACTAAATGAAACTTGGTGCCTCTACATCCCAAAAATCAGAGTTTTGACATTTAAGAGTTGGCGTCCCACAGGGATCAATATCAGGCCCGAAAACCTTTCATTTTATTCATAAAACTCATAAAATACTCTGTAATTCAAAGAATTTAATACGTACTCGTTGCTGAAAATACCACTACTTTTTAAATTTTATTGTATACATTGTCAGATATTGTTAAAAATGAAATTGTCTGTGGTTGTAAATGGATCAACTTTAAACGTAAGTAAAACATTTTTTTTTTTTTTAAATAGCCGAAAAGATGTACAGATTGGTGTTACAACTGATGGGACAAAGATTAAAATGGTGGATGAAATCAAATTTCTTGGTGTGATATAAAGATCATAAACACTCTTGAACCTAAATTTCCACTAGACTACAACACGCTTAAATTACTCTATTCTTCTTTAATCATGTCATAGTGCAATTACTGTGCTGAGCTATGGGGTAAAAGGTACATTAAATTAACCTCAATGTTGGTACAGAAAAGAGAAATTAGGATAGTGCATAAGATTTTTATATGACAATTTTTATTAATGATGTTCACAGCGATACATGGATCATCACCTAGGGAGCTACATAGATTATTTGCCATAAGAGATAGAAAACTCCATTTTAAAGTCCACTTTTGTCACACTAGGGGAGACAAAGGGCAGTTGTAACAGGGGGCAATTGTTACTCAGTCATTTCCTCAAATCAGAAAACAACAGAGTGATTACACTTAACTCTGCACATGCTCATTAGGACTCCCTCTCGGCTCGTGGAAGAAGTGCAGAGGTAATTCAGGGACAAGACTGACTGAGATAAGGGAGTTACTCTTTGGATTCAGTCATCTAAACTTTTTGGAAAGTTTAGATGGGCACTGGAAGGGGATCAAACAGTTTATTGCAAGGGTGAGCAGAGTCATAGATGATGCCACGCATATGCTGGATTTGGAGCTTTAAATGCTTTGAATGCAGGGCACTGCTTTCACGACCCACTGCAGGGCCCTTAGGCCGGCTACAGTGCAGTTACCATACCACACTATTATGCAAAGGTCACGATGCTTTGTACGGCGCAGGGAAAGAAGTTGGCAGAGTTTTTTTTTTTCGATAGACGGGCCCTTTTTTAACCTCCCAAGGAAGTGGGGGCACTGTCGGGCCTTCTTTAATCAAACAGGAGGTATACAGAGACTATGTCAGGCCCTCAAGGAACCTAAAGCTTGGTACCTGCTCAGCTTCAGCACAGTTGGTGAAGGTGGACTTCCTGGAATCCACAATCAGTTTTTTAGTCTCTCTACCACTGTGGCCTCATCTGCAGATTTAATGATAACGTTGGACGGGTGGATCGGCACACAGTGATATCTAAATAATGAGTATAAAACAGGACTCAACCTTAGAGGGACACCTGTGCTCAGGGTCAAGGTGGAAGACCTTACAGTTTAGTCAGAAAGTCCAGCATCCAACTGCAGAATACTGGGTTATACGGTTAAGATGGAGCACTTTGCACATTTGCTGAGTGCACATATGTGCCCCTTTGGTCAGATGATGATGATGATGATGATGATGACCACTGGTGTATTTGAAGCAGACTCTAAGTTACGAAGGAAAGTGTTTAACAAAAAAATACAACTTTATATTCTCTTTGATTTGTTGAAGATGGAAATCTGTCAGTGCTGTCACGATTATGTACAGGCATGTATTCCGCTAATGCACGTAAACCTTGCCGTAAACTCAAAGGGCATTTAAAAGTCGTTGCCATTGATTTATTGCATAACTCTAACTCTAACTCTGACTTAGGCCGCTGCTTTCCCTTTATCTCACCTGTGTCAAAGTGATGATCCGATAACATAATAATAAGATTTGTAAACAACACCGCGAGTTTAAAAAGTCACTTGAAGTTGGGAATTTTCCACCTGTGCAAATCTGATCTAAGATAAACTAAAAGAGAGCTGCAAAAAAACAAACAAATTACCAAAAACAAAACTACCGCTTTGATATCACTAAAACCAAACGTACCTTTTTCCCGTTGATAAAGAAGCACAAAGGATCGCCTTCCTTCGCTGCAGACATCTTTCCTAAGCAGCCGCAGGCAGGCTGAGACTCGCAACTTATCAGCGCCGCAACACTTCCGCCTGAGGAACCTTTCAGAATAAAAGGCTTTATTTCGGACGCTCCTTTGAACAATAAAGTTTTCCTCAATGACTTTGCTGCACTTCTCACAGTAGGAACACTCTCACCACTCTTAATGCAGTTCTCAAACATATATACAATCTGAGAACATAACACCACCAGCGGCCACTTTATTAGGTACAACTGCTCAACTGCTCGTTAATGTAAATATCTAATCAGCCAATCATGGGTCAGCAGTTCAAAGCATTTAGGCATGTAGCTGGCCAAGACATCCTACTGAAGTTCATGATGAGAATCAGTTTCACAAACACTGACCCACACGAGCAGCTCTAAGGTTTACAGAGGACGGTCTGAAGACGAGAAAATATCCAGTGAGCAGCGGTTTTCTGGGTGAAAATGCCTTGTTGATGTCAGAGGAGAATGACCAGACTACTTTGAGCTGATAGGAAGCTGATAGGAAGGCATATTGTACTGCTCAAGGATTTCACCACAAAATGCATTATATAGCTGATACTTCATGTCTTATACTTCAGTAATTTGCATATGAGTTGAGCTTTCTGTTTTTTTGTGCAACCTGAATTGCATAAGCAGTTAAGAAGTTTTTTTTTTCCTGAAAGCATATACAGTTTTAAAGTAAGAAGGCAATTCTTTCATTTTAAAATCCCATTCCTAAAAACTGCTGCTTGTCTCCGACTTGACCCATCAAAATCTCCCCGTGCAGGACTGACGTTTACGGTGCACGGTCTCATTGCAAGTGGAGAGCGTCACTATAGTTAATTTGCATAATTAGTCACATAAGCTGTAATTCTAGCAGCTTAACTTTTACTAAACTCTCCAAGTTTCACTCTGGGCACCTTTAAGCGCTTTCTCTGGCAGCATCCAGAGATGAAACACATGAGGTAAATCTGAGAGAATGTAAACAAGGCTGTGGGTCAAATATTTAGTTAGTGTTACCTCGGACTCTGGTCAGAAGATGAGAAAAAAAACTGCATCAGATTTGGGCAGGAGTTAAGAACCAAACTGGCAAAACAATCTGACCCACATATGGCATCTTTATATGCACACAGCAGTGACTGACAGTGTTAGATAAACATCAGGTGATTCGTAACCTGTCCTTGGACCTCACATTTATTTCGGCACATTTGCAGTTAATCATTTATACACTGTTTTTGCACAGTCATCGTTAACGCCCGGTCATCATTTCCCAGCGAAGACAGAGACGGAAGAAAGGGAGAGAAAAAGAACCACAAGAGGGAGCTAAAGGCAAGCAGGAAAAAAAAAAGGCTGCAGAGAAAATTCAAACCTGGACAAGTGGAATAAAAACAAAAACATATTTTCAGTGTGTTATGAACCTATAGACATCTATCTGTTTCTTTTCTCTGCCATCCTGCTTTATGTAAGTGGCTCTGAAATGTTGCCTGGGGTTCAGGCCTGCATTCAAAGTGTTTATAAAGTTGGATTGCTGGCCACAAATCCAAGCCTCATCCTTTCTTGGAGCCAGGGAACGGCAGAAGGGGATCCACTGGGTAATTTGGAGCCAGCGGGATGACCTGGACTTTGTTGATGACCTTGCCCTCCAGTGCAAAACCAACAGCACATGCGGGACACGTCGTCAAGGTGGTTCAACATTTCGGCTTAGGTGGGACTTAACATCACCAGAAGTAAGACCTTGATCTTGATCTTCACTGAAAGTGAAGAAGCTGCAAGTCCCGCAGCACTGTACGCACACGAGGTGAGACAGGCGCTGATGCAAAGGCCCGAGCAGCATGTCTGTTAGTCATGGACAAAATCCACTTTGAGAAAGCTATAATTAAAATACTATCCTATATTTCTATCCTAGAACTTTATTCTTGTTTCCTTTTCTTTCTTAAGAATAGTTTTGGCACATCTTAGATTCAGTATTTTCCCCGATTTCCTTTTCAAATGTCTCCATTAATGGTTTTAAATGGATTCTGTGCCACAGTGCGAATGGTGCGCCTGGCTGGAGGCTGACTGCTGGAGTGCTTGTGTGCTGATAAAGGATCACATCACTTCAGTCTGAGCGTGGGAAAGCTATCCCTGCCCCTGTCTGATCCCTTTGAGCTTATTTACTCAGCTTTTATTCCAGGTTTAACAAACACAGCACTACCTTTTCTCACTGACTCAAATTTCTTTGACTCATTACAACAGGTAGGACAAACCAAACATGCATCACTTTGCAGCCCAGCTTGGATTTTTCCACCGAGCCTCTCAAAAATGGCTGTTTCAGCGCGCGTCAGTGCTGTGAACCTCCAGACCCACCGGGTTAATGTGCACATTTTCTTCAGTCTTGCAAACTGTTGAACACATTCCTCCCGAATCTATCGGTGGGATTTATTTACACAAATCACAGCATGTTCTCAGAGCGCTGAAATTCTGTTTCCAGTCTCTTAACTGCAGTATATGCTCAGATCAAAGGCAACAAATGCAGCCGAATGAAGACAAATGACCTAAAAAATGACTGGATTAAAATGTTAATAAATAAAAGTGTTAAAATGTATCAGTGAATTAAACAATAAAAATAACTAGCCTATACAGAGAGTTAAATTAGCTTATATACAGAGTTAAAGTAATGGTAATGAAAGAGCCAGAAGTAATGAATAAGTAGATGTAATAGAGGTAATAGATTAAAGGTTGAAAGAAATTAGTCAGCCATTTGATGGATAAATATTACAAGTATTCATAGATAATGGAAAAATGGTTAAAGTCCTTCTACTATACTTCAAAAGGCACATAAAACTCATCTCTGTTTAAAAAAAAAAGACACATTTAGACACTTTCCATGTAAAAATTCCCCCATTCATGCTTTAAAATGTCTCAGATGTAACAAAATCTTTGCTTTATTTCAAACGAACGGATCCGTAAATGTACTAATTAGTTCCCTCGGTTGCTTGCTTGCAGCCGGCCGGGACTCACTGCCCCACTCGCTCACAAGTTGTCTTGCTACATGCTTCGGGGTTGGAAAACAAAGCCAGTGCCGAAACTGAAACCTAGAGCTTCTATAGTGGCTGCTTCCAAGAGTGAGTCAATCCCCTCTCGTGTTACAATGTCCATGTTTAACAAACACATTTACAGCCTGCACAAAAGAACTTTACAGCCGCTATTGAAAGATCAGTCGAGCAATCATTCCTTACAACAGACTATATGTTATTAAAACTATTTTAGTGACGGTGAGTTCTCTGCACTCTAACGGCCTCCGCAGTCACCACAGCCCAATCCAACAGAGCACCTTTGGGATGTGGTGGAACAGGAGATTCACATCGTGGATGTGCAGCTGACAAATCTGCAGCAGCTGTGTGATGCTGTCGTGTCGACATGGCACCAAACTCTCTGAGGAATGTTTCAGCACCGTGTTGAATCTGTGCCACGAAGAATTAAAGCAGCTCTGAAGGCAAAAGGGGCCCGACTCTGAACTCTTTCTCCTCCAACACAATGTCCTCGCTCATCAGAAAGGCTTCTTCAGTTCTCAAACCAAAAGGTGGAGAGACCCAGGCATTTAAACCCAAGATGAGAGGTGAAACGTCTTCAAGAAAGTTTCTTGACGACATACCACCACTGAATCTCTTGCGGTTCATTTGCAGTAAAGACATTCATATCAAGATTCATAAAAGGTGCACGCTTCTCAAACAAAACCTACACCTTTTGAATCAAATTGCTCGTCCATATAAGCTGTATATTCGCATTCTCCGAGTGATTCCCAAGCTTAAAAACAAAGCCAGACCTGCCGTCCAGAACTTGTGGGGGTTCGTTTCCCACGCTTGTCACATAAAGCCATTCAGGGCTCCTGTCAGTTAACTATCTTCTGTCATCAGCTGAGGATAAACAAATCTCCAGTAGAGATTTTTCTCCCATCCTCCTTTACTTCCTATTACAGATCTGATTCCACTTCCTCAGCTCTCTATCACTTGGTTCATCTCTAGCTGAGGAAATGTGGTTTTTAGCCTCGCCGACCTCACATCACAGGGCTCAGGAAACTGCTGCTGCTGGGTCAAAACCTAAAGTATAAACTTGCAGTCACAATGTAGCCGGTAAACTAAAATTTGGCTGTGCTCATTGGTCGTGAGGTGTCATTATGGACTCCGAGATACTTCAGTGGAAACATTATCAAACAGCAACGTGGTGCGTACAGTTAAAGTGCGCTGCCAGTTTTTTAGCCACACTTGATGCCTGTTGTGAGATCATTTCCCTGCATAAGTACAGCTTACATGTTCCAAGTGAGGAAACTACCACTTTTATTTACTTACTTGGCAATTAAGAAGTCAGAGCTTAAGGGCATGTGAGGGAAAAAAAATGCTTGAAGTAATTGGAAAAAGTTGATGATCTGACGCAGAGTTAACACAGGAAATGATTTAAAACCCGGAGAAGTACTGAAATAAAGTATGCTGTCATATTTATGTAATGTTCCAGGTATTATAATGCCATGTTAGCAGTGCTGTAAAGTCACATTTCTGGTGGTCTGTGAGCTTGAATAAACAGAGAACAGGACTCTGCAGCTCTGCTCTGTTAACACAATTTAGGAGCCTACTTTTATGCCTGAGGGACATACGCTGCTTTTTGTTACCCTAAAAAATTAAAAAACACAAATGCATTTTTGCCGTGGGGCCCATTTTGTCATTATTTACGACCAAAATCACTTCAATATATGACCCATTTACGGCAAGTGAAGCTGAAAGGAGCTCAGACTGACTGACTCGGGTTAAAATGAAAGTTACATGACAACATTAAAAGTTTCTAAACCCCTTTCAGCTCCACGTGGAGTCAAAATATCATGCAAACAAAAGACGAGGCACCATCTAAGTTCATGGCATAAAAAACTGAAGCAAGCAAGGCCTGAAGTTCTTTAGATGTTGTTCTGGGTTCTGCTGTGACCTCCTGCACGAGTCGTCGATGAGCTTTTGGAGTAATATTGGCAGGCTGGCCGCTCCTGGAAAGGTTCACCGCTGTGTTTTCGTTTTTTAGTGGCAGAAACAAGCTTTCCTATTGGGGTGAATTTGCTGGGATGTCCAGTCCCAGGAGGATTGTGGCATTGTGTTAACGCACACCTCCATGACTCTTTTATAGAGGTGCTCACGCTCGCTGATGATCAGTAAATCAAGTGCATTTGATCAGCAGCGCCTGGCTGCTGCTGAGCATCTTAATTCCTACGGCAGGGTGTACTTAGTTTTTGACCGGTCTGAGTCGGCTGTGTGTCTGTAACAAGGTTTGTTGTTAATAGGACAGAATGATTCTGTGGATGTTTTCAGTGTGTTCCCTTCACATAATCTCCCAGTAACCTCTGGGAGAGTCCCATTCCAAAGGGTCCCACCCACTGGATTACAGAGGTAAACTGTGTAATTTAACATGTTAATGACACACTCTGCCAAACAGCTGCCATTAAAGTGGTAAATCTGACACCAAATGGCCGTTTTTTCCCCCAGACCTCCCCAGCTTTTAAATTCTGTTTCAGGGTTGCTTTTTTTTCCACCATTGCCTTGTCTGCCCTGAGCTTTTGCCATAAAGTTATATTAATAACACTTTATGTATGAATAAAAGATTGAGACGGGGTGTAGGGTTTGACACAGGGAACAACCTGCTGCTTATACACTGCCCTGCAAATGTTTATTCACGGAATATAAATCATGATTTCTTCTTGAAACAGGATCTGAAAGAACAATGCATGCTGTCAGATTTGCAAGCATCTGCATTTAAATACCCTCATTGTGTGTGTGCGTGTGTGTGCGAGCGCGCGCGTGCGCTACATGTGAAATAATTTGCTTTGACAGCAGCAGAGAGAATCAGAGCTTGGTTGCCACCTACACACATCTGAGCAGATTTCTGAGGTTTCAGGAGGCGCTGCTGTTCGTGTTTCACACCAGAAATCAGGCTTCACGCTGTCGCTCTGCACGTGTTTGCATGATGAGAGTTAGAGTCCATGTACAGGAAAATATTTTGGTCAGGATGGATGGATTATTATTGATTATTTTCTGATATGCATCAGTTCATTTATGCAGCAAACAATTATTCAGATCTCTATTACTGAACAGAATTCTGGTTCTGTACTCTTATAATGCATGCTGCTGTGCTTCAGTGGGTCGTGCTCACTTTGCACCCTCCACTTTCCTTGTAGACAGGGAGGTGCGCACAAACAGTGTGTATCATAGTGGTAATGGTTATGAGGGTAAACACAGAAATTAGCCACGTGGAACAGCTGTTTTGCTAAGTGCAATACAGATTTCCAGCCTTGGATGCTTGGAAATCTGAACTAAACTGAAAACCAAACAGTCTTTTTTATAGCAGCCTTTCAGAAAATGTGCACTCAAAGGATGACTTGGAAATGTCTGTCATCTCATAATGATAATGTAAAAGTTACTAAATTAAACTTGTTGCTGCTCTCTGAGGTTAAAAAGGTTTTTATGACTCTTTACTTATTATGTTATTACTCCATCCCCCTGATTGTGTGCATGCAAATATTTTAATCTCAACAGAAGTGAATGAGTCCCTCTTAGCATCCACTAGATCACCAGTGACCATTTTTTGCATCCAGCACCTTGGACCCACTTTGGAGATTTTGGTCCATGTTGAGACGACAGCATCACACAGTTGCTGCAGATTTGTCGGCTGCACATCCATGATGAGAATCTCCCGTTCCACCACATCCCAAAGGTGCTCTATTGGATTGAGATCTGGTGACTGTGGAGGCCATTTGAGTGCAGAGAACTCACTGTCATGTTCAAGGAACCAGTTTGAGATGATTTGAGTTTTGTGTGTTGTCCTGCTGGAGGCAGCCATCAGAAGATAGACACATTTTGGTCATAAAGGGATGGACATGGTCAGCAACAATACTCAGGTAGGCTGCAGTGTTTAAACAATGCTCAGTTGGTACTAAGGGGCCAAAGTGTGCAAGAAAACATCCCCCACACACCACAAGCAGTTTGAACTGTTGATACAAGGCAGGATGGATCCATGTTTTCATGTTTACACCAAACTCTGACCCTATCATCTGAATGTTGCAGCAGAAACCAACCCTCATCAGACCACGCAACGTTTTTCCAGTCCAATTTTGGTGAGTCTGTGCAAATTGTAGCCTCATTTTCCTGTTCTTGGCTGACAGGAGTGGCACCCGCTTGGTCTTCTGTTACCGTAGCCTATCTGCATCAAAGTTGCGTGCACACAAGGCACACAACGAAATGTGCGTTCCAGATCACTCATCCAGAGACGAGCACCACCGTTTTAGATAGGCAATGTGGTATAAGGACACAACGCCAGCGCAGGGACAGGGGCTCAAACCGGCAACCCTCTAGCTGCAAGGCAGGCGCCTACCCACTGCGCCACTGCCACAGGTCAGATGTACTCTGCATTCAGAAATGCTCGTCTGTGTACCTTGGTTCGAACAAGTGGTTATTTTGAGTTACTGTTGCCTTCCTATCAGCTCAAAGCAGATTGGCCATTCTCGTCTGACCTCTGATCTCAACAAGGCACTTGATGCTACTCACTGGATATTTTCTCTGTTTCAGACCATCCTCTGTAAACTCTAATGACGGTCTTGTATGAAAATCCCAGTAGAGCAGCAGTAAAATACTCAGACCAGCCTGTCTGACACCTTCAATCATACCTTGGTTCAAGGTCACTTAAACTGCTTTTTACCCCATTCTGAAGCCTGGTTTGAACTTCAGCAGGTTGTCTTGACTGTGTATACATGCTTAATTGCACTCGGTTGCTGCCATGTGATCGACTGAGTAGATATCTGCCTTAACGAGCATCTGAAAAGGTGTACCTAATAAAATGTAGACAGTATACACTCCTGATCAAATTTTAAGACCAGTTAAAAAATTGCAAGAACTTGCATTTAGCACTATTGGATCTTAAGAAGGTTCTAAGTAGAACTTCACAATGCTAAAAGAAGAAATTGGCACAAGAGATAAAAACTTTTGAGCATTT
The DNA here is from genome assembly GCA_024447675.2 of Pterophyllum scalare. Taxonomy (NCBI): domain Eukaryota; kingdom Metazoa; phylum Chordata; class Actinopteri; order Cichliformes; family Cichlidae; genus Pterophyllum; species Pterophyllum scalare. The sequence continues at coordinate 38,957 of JAMQGT020000290.1, read as the reverse complement.
ACTGCATTTACACTCAAACATGATTTTTATCAGCTGATCAAAAGTTTAAGACCACAGCCAATTGTGCAAAAATCTGGATTTCATGTCATTTTCTGTCAAGTCTCTACACTGTCAAGACCTCCTGATGGCAAAAGCAAAAAAGCTCACTGGCTTTGAATGTAGTAGGATTGTTGAGCTGCATGAGCAAGGCCTCTCACAAGGTGCCATCGCTGCTGAGGTTGGACGCAGTAAGACAGTCATTTTGCATTTTTTAAATGATCCTGAGGGTTATGGAACAAAGAAGTCAAGTGGTAAACCCAAAAAAATTTCACCAGCGCTGAGCCGCAGGATCCGATTGGCTGTCCATCAAGACACGGGACGATCCTCTACCCAAATTAAGGCCATTACTGGTGCTGACTGCAGCCCAATAACCATCAGACGGCATCTGCGAGGGAGGGGCTTCAGAAACAAAAAAACGTCTTCAAAGGCCACAAAATTGCCCGTTTGAACTTTGCAAGGGTGCACCAAACATGGGACACTGAAAGGTGGAAGAAAGTTGTCTTCTCTGATGAGAAAAAATTTAACCTTGATGGTCCTGATGGCTTCCAACGTTACTGGCATGACAAGGAGATCCCACCTGAGATGTTTTCTACAGGGCACAGGTGGGGGGGGCACCATCATGATTTGGGGTGCGTTTTCCTTCAATGGAACAATAGAGCTGCCTATGTGGAGATGTTGCAGTGGGCATCTCTCATGACTGAGGGCCCTCGTCTGTGTGGTAATGACTGGGTTTTTCAACAGGACAATGCTGCAGTTCACAATGCCCGCCTGACAAAGGACTTCATCCAGGAGAATAACATCAGTCTTCTGGGACCATCCTGCATGTTCCCCTGATCTAAATCCAATTGAGAACATTTGGGGATGGATGGCAAGGGAAGTTTACAAAAATGGACATCAGTTCCAGACAGTGGATGCCCTTCGTGAAGCCATCTTCAACACTTGGAGCAACGTTCCCACTAGCCTCCTGGAAACACTGGCATCAAGCATGCCTAAACGATTGTCTGAAGTGATCAGCAAGAATGGTGGAGCTGCTCATTACTGAGTCCTTTTTTTGACACTTTGATTTCTGTTTTTTTTTGGGGGGGGGGGGTTGAGCTATGATCTTAAACTTTTGATCAGCTGAAAAAATCATGTTTGAGTGTAAATGCAGTTTTCAATAAATTCCCTGCTCAAAAGTTTTTGTCTCTTGCACCGATTTCTTCTTTTAGCATCGTGAAGCTCTACTTAGAACCTTCTTAAGATCCAATAGTGCAAAATGTAAATTCTTGCAATTTTTTAACTGGTCTTAAGATTTTGATCAGGAGTGTATATAATAAAAAATAGCTTCAGAGTTCAAAAAAGGAGGCCAGCCGTAAACCTACATTCTTTCTAATGGCCATCAGGGGGTGACTGATAAAAATAAAAATTTGACAGCACTAACATCAATGGGAAAATTACACTACTTCTCACTTGATCTATGACCCCATTAAACACTTAACAACATATGGTTTATTTTATAAATTATAATCCCATTTAGAATAAAAAAGAATAATGAGCATGCAGAGTTCTGAGCAGCCAAGATGTCTTACCATATGGTATATAAAAATATTCAAATTCTGTCACCCTTTTAATTTTCCAATGAAGACTTGCTCTCTCTGCTGCTCTGAGAACAGGTTTTATATTTCATGCGTATTTCAGTGTTTAATTCAACAGTAAATCACTTGCTGATGACGCTCTTATTCTCTCTCTTTCCCAGACTCCCAGCCTGTAATTACAATGATAATGAGCCTTGTTGCAAATGAAGCCTCGGGCTTGACGTCAGCGGTGACTCTTGTTTCACCCGGCTCGCTGCTGTGCAAGAGGAAACACCACCGGATTAGCCTGCTCTTGAACTGGCTCGCGGCTCCACAAAGCCCAAACGCACTCCGCACCGAGAGCGTCTGTGAATGAGGGATGATTGAGAACAGCAGCGCATAGGTGGAATTTGCATTTTAATAGCAAGAGCTCATCTCCAGCATGCTATTGATCCATTTTGAACAGAAGGGGAGAAATTATGATGTGCTGAAAGAGCAGCAGATGTGATGAATGGGGGAAATTCCTCCTGCATTCTTCCATAATTTAGTGTCGAGGTGCAGAAAATCATGACCAAGGAAGGACAAATTAGAGCCTAAAAGAGTGGCCCTTTACATCTCATCTTTTTTGCGGTCACAGTCAACATTGTATTGGTATTTACATATATTTTGCATTATTCTTGACCAGCCAATGCTAGCTAATAAATAATGCAATTACCCCCACTTCAGATGTACAAACTGTGAGTCGGATTTTGATCCAGCATGAAGGAAAACTGAGAGTTCAAAGGGCTATTTCAGGATGATGAGACTGTAAGTTAGCTAAAAAAAAAATTGTTGATTTTTTTTCATAATAGCCGCAGCTTAGCTTAGCTAGCATCTGCTCAATGATTAAATGAAAGTCATGCCTGAAAATGTTTTAGCCTGTACATTTGACACATAGTCAAAAAGGAGAGTGAACCGGTCACAGCAGATGACTGCCCTTCCCTGAGCCTGAATCTGCCGGAGGTTTCTTCCTGTTAAAAGGGAGTTTTTCCTTCTCACTGTCACCAAATGCTTGCTCATAGGGGGTCGTTTTGACTGTTGGGGTTTCACTGTATTCTTGTGGGAAATTGAATTGAATTGAAGTGAAGCAAACAGAACGTGAGCTTTATTAAAATGAGCTGATACTATAAAAGTACATTACTGTGTAATAGTCTTGATCCGCCCCTTGTTTCTTTATGTTTTGTTTCCAAGGAGCCAGACTTTCTTGTCATTTGTGGTCTTGAGCAATAGTTCTCCAGGCTTTCTGAAGGTCCTTTAAAGTTTTTCACTGGGCATTTCAGCCAGTGCTGTTGGAGATCTTGTCAAAATTGATGGGTAATGAATGCCGTGTGGGATCATCTTGACAGAAAACAGAACACAATGCAGCATCCAGAGAAGAGCTTTGAATGTCCTTCAAGAAGCCTGGAGAACTATTCCTGACGACTGCTTAAAGAAATGAGAAGAAAGCTGCCTCAGAGAGTTCAGACTGTGCTGAAGGATAAAGGAGGTCACACCAAATATTGACTTTCAATCTAGAATTGTACAAACTCTGTTTTTGCCTTATGTACTGTATTTCCATGTAAGTTTGCACTTTCAATGAATCGCTGCACCTAGTTCTCATTTTCCTAGTACAATATAAAGAAATGATGGCTTGATCAAGACTTTTGCGCAATACTGTAAGCACCAAATGATGTAAAATAATCCAGAAAGCAGATAAAAATAAGCACAGGTGAAACATTGGCACATGCTGCGTATGAAAAGTGGACAAAACTTCAACTTCAGCATTCTGGATGCTGTCACGATTTGGAGTCAGAGCTGACCAAATTTAAAAGAGTGGATCGCACAATACACAGACACAAATATCCAATATCATTATGTTGCTTTCCTTTTACCTCAGATGTTGGACATTAGAGAAAGAAGTGGCACCACAGCTGAGTTAACTGCATTCCTGTAGTAGTAGTCATGCTAAGCAATGCCTGTTTTTTGTTTTTGGCTTAGAAATACAGCTGCAGCCCGTTCACCGATAGAGCTTGGTCATTGCACTGTGTGTGACTTATTTAGCAAGTACAAATTACAGGTTCTACTCTTTACACAAGCTGCTGCCATTTTGGATCGCAAGGTCAGGGTTGGTGTGGCTGCTCCGACTTTGTGGGAAGTCCAACTTGAGGGTAAAAATTAAGACTAGGAACTCGGGATTTCTTACTTTCCACTAAGGGAGTAGCAGCTTTAAATAACAGATGAATAAACTACTGCAATTTCTGTCATCAAATCCAAAGTGCAAACTTCAAAGTGCTGCAGAAATCCTCTTTGCCACAAAACAAATAACGTTTCAGAGTCGGTCCAAAGGTCAGAGAAATCAAATAAGTGTTGAGCAGAAGTCTAAAAGTCACAGATTCAGACATCAGACCAGGACTCATCGGGTTCAGACAGTTCATGAGCAGCAGACTGGAACCCCTCTGGTTCCATCTTATTCTCTAGTATAAATGACCTACTGATTGTAGGTAGTATCGCTGAGTCTTGAGAAAGCAATCCAGGTATCTTACAATATGTATGCATGGCAGTTAAGATAAAAGGAGAAAATTTGCCCCCCCCCCCAAAAAAAAAAACATGACACCTTGGGTTGGACAGAAATACTTCAGAAGGAGAAGGGTCGGAGCTTAGAAGTACAAACATGCCTGATCTGAAAGGCTTAGAAAAAGAATTTTGCAACCAGTTGACTTGAAAGACAGAAAGAGATCAAGGCCTGAACTTGCAAATTGCAGATCAGAGGACAAAGTAGACTAAAAGGTCAGAATCAGGTCAGCTTTATTGCTTCAACAGCTTTTCACTTGATCATCAGAACGACCAGCGTTAAACCGCAAAACCTGTGTTGTCTCAACAGAAGCTGACCTTGACAACATTCAACAATAAATTGGGCAACAACTCATTCTGTCTGCAGCAGGTTAGACAGCAGAGGAGAAAGACTTAAGGACATCTTTAGAAAACTTCACCACACTGATTAATTAATGGCTGAGTATTTTTTCTTTTTTTTTTTTGTCCTGTTGCCAAAGTGTGATATGGTAAAATTGTTTGATGAGTTGTGGTGTTTATGCAGAAAACACACATTGGCTTTGTTCCAAGCTATAGGGTTTCCATTATATAGCTGGAGACATTTTAGAGGCATATGCTGGAAGAGTAAGTGAAGTTTCTGGCAGGCTTGTGGCTGATTCAGTGTTAATGGTAAGAAGCTGAAAAATGAAGTCAAGAAGCTGCAGTCCCTGATGTGCCCACTAGGGGCTGGCTCCTAAACTGAGTCACTTTTCATAGAGTCCCATGTTAAAATGTCCAACTTTACAACAGAAATAAACCTTTTTACAGCCTGCTATAAGAAAGGGTTTTCGTCTCTACACCTAATTATACCTATCATAATATCTGTACAGGGGTGAAGTTCTTTATAAGTAACTCATTTAAAATATACGAAGCCTTATAAAAGCATGCATTACTAAGGGTGTGGCTGTTTGATTGACAGAGCCGTCTTCTAGGCTTCAGAATCTGATTCACTGACCTCTTGACTGCAACTGGTGCTTTTTGGAACATCTTTTGGTCAGCTGTGTGGTACCAGCTAAGATGATTCTGCTCCAAATTTGCTGAGTTAAATTCTAGCTTTCATCTTTTATTTTTATGCACTTTTTAGGTTGCTATGGCCATAGTCACACAGGCCTAGGGACAGTGACAATCAGGCAAACACCAGTTGCTAGGTGAAAATGTTTATTCCCCAACCAGCTGGTGAGTGGTTGCCCGAGGTTGCTGCAATTTCGTAGGTGCAATTGGCCACAAAGACGGTGCTGCACTGAAAACCTCGTGATTGCTTTGGTTGCTAGCATGTTTTTGCATGCAACAAAATGCTGCACACTGAGCTGTAGTGAAATTGCAAAGTGCAATAGAAACTGGAAATACCACGCTTTTTGGAACACGTTGGCTGCAGCTTGTTGAGGCCTTACTTATCAAAAAAGAATTAGCTGACAGCTTAACACTCCACCCTCTAGTCCAAATGTGTCACTTGATCCAAGATGGTGATAGGCATAAGCTTCAATACAGGAGTCCGTAAACCAATAGTTGACATCAAAGGAACTACGTCCATCTGCATCCATCTCATTTTTTAAACTGAACAATTAAAAAAAAAACAACATTTTAACTGTGACTCAAAAGCTCATATTTGTGTAGTTTTAGAAAAAAATCCTCATATAGAGCCCAGTCCTCGGTGATTTGTAGCAACTCAGCTGCATATTATGATTCAAACGCATGTTTAGACAAAAGTTTTGAGCTGTCAACGAAAAATCTGACAACCCGTTTCAAACACATAAAATAATCCCACCCGTGCACATTCAGTGCTGTTTTTAAGCATGTTAACGTTGGCGTTCAAAGCTCTTGCGTGCAAAGCGGAAACATGACCGCCGTCCATTTTGGACCGCGAGGGTGGAAATGTGGTGGATTATAAGCATGTACAGATAAGACGTAAAATCCCCTTGACGGCCCACCCACAGAAACATGCAGAAAAACAAGACAGATAAATACAAATGGAGCTGGAACGTCTTTGCTCTGTCGGCAGTTTGAAAGGAGACATGAAAGAATCACATTTGACTGAGGATATGAAGTATAACTGTAGGAGGGAGATTCGTGAAGCATTCGCTGTAGATCAGCAGCGCAATTACTTCAGACTTGGCAAAGACACCAAATATACTGTCACATTAAACAAGGCCAACGTTTCAGATAATGATGTCAGTGTATGTACATGTGATTGACTTTGTGTTTTTTGACCCTTGAATCTGTATGATGTCAGTGATGGGGCGCTAGGGGATATCCTTAATATGGTCATCTCCCAGCACAGAGGCTTCACTTAGGAGGGGCCACCAATCAGAAGACAGCTGGCTAAAAGGGGGGAGATGTCATGATCCCTGGGTTTATTTTACTTTAGTTCTTTGGTGTTTTTGAAGTTTAAAGTTCTTGTGTTTTTAGGTTCTCTGATCTCAAGTTTGATATTCAGGTTTTTATTGTGTTTTTCTGTTTAGTATGTGGCGAAATTTTTATTATTATTATTATTATTTTTTATGATCTTGTGCTTTCCATGTTAAAGGTCACCCAAGCTCAGTGCATTATTTTTGGTTATAATTCCCTATCCATTTTATTTTATTGGTTAGTTGTCTTTCGTGTCTCCTGTCTAGTTTAACTTTGCCTTCGCCGTGTTGTCTTGTTTGTTTCCAGTTGTTTAGTTTCCCTCGTGCTTCCGCTTCCCTCGTTCCCGTCTGTGCATTTATACCCTCTGTCTCAGCGGTGTACTGTGTCTACTTCCTGTTTGCTTTCTGTGTTACTTCCTACTGTTCCTGGGTTTATTTTGCCCTTATATTTACTCTTTGTTTTTGGACTCTTGGTGTCAGAAAGTTTGGATCAGCGTTAAATAGAATACTTTTTGTTTTTGAAGTCTGCCTCGCTCTGCATTTGAGTCCAATTTCAGCACAATCCAAAGAAGAAAGTCCTTGTACCTGACCATTTTCAGAGGAATGCTCGTTTGTTTAGCCACTTTACACTGACCTACAAATCATTTTGATGCTCCTTGAGAAATAGTAAAACATCCAGCAAAGACCTTACAGAGGACCTTCGACTGATCCATCTACTGTTCACTTAAGCCCCATCAGATATAGTCTCAGTGGAAGGGTGGCTGTCAAGAAGCCATTCTTAATGAAGGGAAACAGGGAGTAAAGGCAGAGGTATGCCACATCACACACAAACTGGACTGAAAATTAGTGGTAACAGGTCTGATGGAGGGATGGATCCACATTTGGCATTTTTGGTCCAAATCATCATCAATATGTACAGAGGAGGTCAGGAGAGAGGTGCAACAGTGAGTGTCTACAGCCTTCTGTAAAACACGGTGGAGGCTCTGTCATGGTTTGGAACTGCATTTCAGCCAGTGGTGTTGGAGATCTTGTCAAAATTGATGGAATTATGAACACAGAAAAGTACCATCGGGTTTCGATCCACAATGAAATACCATCTGGAAAGAGTCTGAATGACAACAGCTTCATTTTTCCACATGACAATGATCCCAAACACACTGTCAATACAGAAAAATCATACCTGGATAGAAAAACACACAGTGGAACACCATCAGTCATCATATGGTCTGTGTTTAAGACGATAAACCGGGTGCTCAGGTTATGGATATGGTCATAATTAAAAGAAACAATAAACAGCAGCTGGCCCACACATCAACACCAGCTTCCTCCCTGTGTTGACATTGGTGCTCTTTACTCTCCTGAATCTCCCTTTTTCCCTGCTATTATAACTATGGGCACTAGATGAGACCCTAATTTAAACATAAATAATCATAACTTTTTTTTTTAAAAGTAAGTACAAACCTGTTGTTCTCTTTGTGTAGTCCTATCATCTGTAACATCCATTAACAGAAGCTCTATGAGCTCCATGAGAATAAAATGCATCATTCATTGCTTACGTGTATTGTTACAGGCTTGCTTTTAAATCCTCAGAGATCCAATCAAAGCTTAAAATATCTATTTGCGTATGCAGACACTGGATTCCCATGCCCGCCTGTGCCTTGAAATACTGACCTTTTGCCTCCTAGTCCTCCTCCCAGCTCAGATACAGCATGTCTGATGTTCAGATAAACCAATGGATACATTCTTCTTCCTCCAGACACACTAACCCCAGTCTAGGCATAACAACTGTCTTATTTCAGGAGCACAGTGTATGTGGTGCAATTACACTGAGTTACATGAGTGACATAAGCCATAATAACAAGATGGGAGGCCATTTGGCTGTAAACATGACGACAGAAGTAAGATGAATTTGGCACTAGACGCCAAAAGCGAGTCAAAAACACGAAAGAAAACAAGCACTTTGATTGTACCTCTATCCCTGGACACTGTATTTTAGCCTGTTTTTAGAGCTTCCTGTGGATAAATCCTCAAATGTAGACATGGCAGAAGTTAAACAGAGAAACTGAAACCCATATATTTTACATTATTTAACTTTTTAATCACGCCTCCTTAAGTGGCCATCTATATTTCAGCTCAAGGAACATTGTATAGGCTTTACTAATGGAATGGGGTAATTTAACTGACTTTGCAAAGCTTAGGCTATTAACAGTATTCAGCATACACTGTAAATGAATTAGTGCAACAACCTTTAAACACATTGCCCGAGTTTTTCCAATTAACAATAAGGCACTTTAATCAATAGACCTGTGTGGGATACACCAATGGCAGTGTGCGTAGTGTGGACCTCCTGTTCACATCAGTGTTTTGGGCTCTTAATAATAAAATTGATTATTTGGACTGTTGGTCCACAATAGATATTTGGTAGAACAGTATACTCTCAGCAGCCATTTCGTTAGGTACATCTCGCTAGTACTGGGTTGGGCCCCCTTTTGCCTTCAGAGCTGCTTTAATTCTCCATGGCATTGACTCAACAAGTTGCTGGAAACATTCCTCAGAGACTTTGGTCCATATTGATGTGATAAGATGACGCAGTTGTTGCAGATTTGTCAGTTGCACATCCATGGTGCTCTATTGGATTGAGATCTGGTGACTGTAGAGGCCATTTGAGTACAGAGAACTTGTCATGTTCAAGAAACCAGTTTGAAATGATTTGAGCTTTGTGACCTGGTGTGTTACCCTGCTGGAAGATGGGTACACTGTGGTCATAAAGGGATGGAGATGGTCAGCAATACGCAGGTAGACTGCAGTGTTTAAACAATGCTCAGTTGGTACTAAGGGGCCCAAAGTGCACACCAGCAGCAGCAGCTTGCACCACTGATACAAGGTAGGATGGATCCATGCTTTCATTTTGTTTATACCAAATTCTGACCCTACCATCTGAATGTGGCAACAGAAATTTAGGCTGCTGTTGTGTGTTCAGAGACACTATTCTGCATACCCTGGTTACAATAAATGGTTATTTGAGTTACTGCTGCCTTCCTGGCAGCTTCGAAACAGGCTTGGTATTTCCCTCTGACCTCTGACATCAACAAAACATTTTCTCTCAGAGAACTGAGAGATATACCGGAGATACTGGATATTTTCTCTTTTCCAGACCATTCTCTGTAAATCCTAAAGATGGTCGTATGGGAAAATCCCAGTAGATCAGCAGTTAATGAAATACCTGCAGGTGTACCTAATGAAGTTGCCAGTGACTAAGTGAATTTTATAAAGTTTACTTTTATATCATATTTTTACATTTACACACCATTTCCATTATTATTGGTAGTAAAATATATACAATGTGATTGAGCTCTCTTGAAAAAGAGAGCAACAACTTAAATCTGATTTTTAAGGCAGTAAAGAAGTGCAGACAATGCAATGTGCAAAGGCACTCAAGTTTTGCTGCAGATATATAGCCTGTGAATTATATTTTTTTTTTAGCTGGGTGCTGCTGGGATTTTCTTGCCCTGATTAAACCTTTGGAAACCAAAAATGAATCAGACAACACACAAGTTCAATTACAAAGAATTTAATCCCAGAAATACTTTTTCCTTTTTTCCCGTTTTGGCTTGTAATACATTGTTTGGTCTTGCTGTATCTTGGCTGTAACACTATAGTACTGTATAATTTATATTGTCTGAAGTAGTGGGTGTCATGCAATGTTGAACACAGCTCGACTTCGCAGAAAGATGCCACGTTCACGTTGGAAATCCTGACTGTAAAAAACCAACCCACCAACAAACAAACAGAATTCATGTCTGCCCCTCCGGTGGACTACCTTGACTACTTACAGGTATGACAACACAAGTCACCTCTACAGTGTGACTAACGTCCTACTGTGCATTTACAAGCTGCAGCACAATAACGCTGTTTCATTTCTTCTCGAAGTTTCGACGTGAATGTGGCATCAGAGAACAGTCTATGCAGACACTGAACAGTCCCGTCATTTAAGACCAAATGCAAATATCAGTGACTTTTTATGGACTACTCTGCAAGCCGTCTGTCAGGTGTTGAAATATTATAGTGATGCTAACCTTTATGATTATTTCACACTCTGTGAACAATTTTAAGCGCAGATAAACAGGTTCCAGCCTGTGGGTTTGTTTCACTTCATCGCTGTGACGGGAACACTTGGCCACTTGACTATCGACCCACTCTCATCCCAGGGAATCTTGTCAAACCTGCTGGCATCACACATGTGCAAAAGGCGTCCTATGGCATCAGTACAGGATGCCAAAAGCCAATGGCTCTGTTCAACAAAACAAAAGGTGTGGGTGGGTTTGTCAAGCAGGTTTGTCTCCTGTTTGAGAGCTTTGTTTTTCACTTGGTCTGACATAAAATTTCACTCAAAATTTTGATTTAAATCAAAATTTCAAGTTACTTTCAAGTTGTGTGATAAAATTATCCTATGACTATAAAGCTAAGGGGGCCATATCTGACCAGAGTAAGTCATAACAGTCATGCTGCTACCATGACTAGGATGACATTAACATCAAAAAACAACTTTTGGCATAGCTGAGACACCAGCAGCGCTGACAAAATATTGATTGATTGGTGCCATGGGGATGAAAACAGGTTCTGAACACCTGTCCTTTCACTGCCATCAGGTTGAATCAGTCTGGGATGCACTCATAACACTTCTCAAAAACTTTGAGGAACAGCTGATGCCAAAACTACAACTTGCTTTGGAGCAGCTAAATTTGATTTGGGCCAGGTCTCGTTAGTCTTGTGGTCAAAATCACCCTATATGCTGATGACTATGTAATGTCTTGGTGTAAGATGTCAGAAAAACACTTCTGATGGTAGTTTGATTAATCTGTTTTGTAACTTCCCTTTCATGGAAAGTTATTAGGTATAACTAGGAGAGAATTTTGTGCAAAAAGGAAAAGCAGACGAACCCACCCATTCAGCCATTTTTTTCCGCTTATCCTTTTCAGGGTCAGGGGTGGGCGGGAGCCTATCCCAGCTGTCACAGGGCTACAGGTAGTGCAATATCCAAGTTCTGAATAACAAATTAGTGCAGCATGAAGTTTGAGCTACAGCAAATATTATATATGCTGGTTTAAATTAACCCATGATATCCATTTGCAACTCTTTTAGCAACAAGCTCTAATTTTCTTAGAAAAAAAGGTGGCAACGCAGCATTAAAGGCTTAAAACAGTTCAAGTTTTGCCAACAGTATAGCTGGAAAAACTTGAACGGTAAAAGAGGGAAGACAAAGCAGATACAGCATTAGTAAAAATTTAAACTTAATTCCAACACAGACCAAATCAGCTGTTTACAGAGCAGAAAGCCTCCAATTTGGAGGAGGGATAATCAAAGGTGGTTCCTCTGAGGGAGAGACAGAAAATAAGCAAACTGTGGGATGAAGAATCAGTGCTTGCCAAGATTTCTAAGGAGAGAACTGATGCCATATAGTTGAAATGCATTCTACACAACATAGCTTATATAACTATTTTCTTCATAAGCTATTCATTCCAGTTGTATATGCTCTTCTCAGCATGTCAGGGAGGGTCGTAAAAAAACAAAAAAACGAAGCAGTTTCTGTGTCATCTCATGGGAATCATCTTTGGTGTTAAACCACCTCGCAGCTCTAAACACTGGTCTGTGCATGAGTGCATCCCTAATCACATTTACAACAGCCTTCTCACATCTGTGCACAGCACAGCAACAGAGAGCGCTGCCAGTGGATCAATACACTTTACAAAACATCTCCGCTACAATACACACATCCCTAATGAAACAGTCCTATTAATACTCCTCCATCAGGGAGAGTGCAGAGAGTGCCACAGTGTGCAGACACAACTGCCTGTGAAAAACATAAAAACAGTCATCTACCAAGGCAAATCATCAATATTCTTTCCATTAACCTGACTTTAATATTTCATATTTAATACCTTTTTTGTTATTTATGATTAAGCTATAGAGATGTTTTCTGCAAATATGCATTCCTACAGGAAAATATGGATGTTAATGAGTTTATGTGATATGCATTTTTAGCTCATGTTGCATCCCTATGAATATATTCCCCTCCTATATAGTATTTCTGTGGTGTTTTTATCCATCCTGTTTCTATAGATGGGATGCATCATAGTTTATTAGCCATCATCCAGCCAAAGCCTGGCATCACTGCTTCTTTTTCTTCTGCTTCAGTGACTTCCTCCTCTTCACGATCATCTCATACAGCTTGTCCATACCCTCGTCCAGTCCCTCTCCTATGATGGCGCAGGCCGGCTGGACGTGGTACGGGGTGGAGGGGCTGAGCTCCGCCAGGGCCAGTTGCCTCTCGATCTCCCCGACATCCAGCGCCCGGGGCAGGTCCTGCTTGTTGGCGATGACCAGCAGCGGGGTCCCTTGGTTCTCCGAGAACCGGGTGATCTTGTGCAGCTCGGTCCGGGCCTCCTCCAGCCTCTCGGTGTCCACGGAGTCCACCACGTACACGATGCCGTCCGTGCAGCGGCTGTAGGGCTTCCACAGGGGCCGCAGTTTCTCCTGGCCCCCGACGTCCCAGAAGTGACAGCTGATGCCCCTGGAGGCCCCCGCGCCACCCAGCCGGATCCTCTCCGTGTTGAAGCCGATGGTGGGCACCGTGTTGACAAACTCGTTGAATTTCAGCCGGTAGAGCACGGTGGTTTTGCCCGCAGAATCCAAACCAAGCATGACTATGTGCAGGGACTGGAAGGCAGCCAAATTGGAGAAACTATTCCCCATGTTTGCAGGCAGCAGACAGCATGCACTCCCACAGTCCCACAGCAGCGAGCGAGATCACCGCAGGAGACGCTTAAATGTCCCAAGAGTGATCCATAGTGGATTATTACAACGCGCAAAGAAAAAAACAGAGCCTGATCCGCGCCTCTCACCGTTCAGTAGAGGAAGGGGTCGCAGCCCCTCGTTGCGCGGCGGCACTCCGGCAGCCAGGCACGCCGCAGCATCCCTGGACGCACTCCAACTCTATCTGGCATCCACAAATTGTCAAATCATGGCACGTACAGCTGTCGCATCCACACTCGCGCACTCTCTCCAAATTACGCGCGGCCGCCTGTCACATCGCGTCTCCGCATCTGGCCGTTTGTATCCGAGCGCGCAGCAGCTGCCTTCATGTAGTAGCACACACACAAGCGCAAGTGATGGTGCGTGACGCGTGGATCAGTCGCTGAACGCTGCCATGTAAAGATGCGTCAAGTTAGGCGAGAAAAGCGCAAAGTTTGTCTTCCGGTTTCGCGACATGCTTAAAAAAAAATAAAAGCCCTTCACGTTCGTAACAGAAAACATGTCAGCGGGGTTAAAAAGGATCTTAATTTGGAAGGTACTCAGTCCTGTTTCCTCTGCTCAGGGAGCGTGCTCAGCTGTGGGAGCCTGACACCTAGTGGTACATATGCGCACCTGCAAACAGTAAATGAAAAAAGAACAAATATAAAAAAAAAAAACAAATATAAAAAAGAAAAAAATATAAAGTTGCACAAAAGTGCTGGAAACATTCCTCAGACATTTTGGTCCATATTGACATGACGGCATCACACAGTAGCTGCAGACTTCCAAATTTCCCTTTCAACCACAGCCTAAAGGTGCTCTACTGGACTGGGAGCTGGTGACTGTGGAGGCCACTGGAGAAAAACATTTTTCCAGTCTTCTGTTGTCAAATGTTTTGAGCCCATGTGAATTGTAGCCTCAGTTTGCCACTCCTCAGTTAGCTGACAGGAGTGGCCCCCCAGTGTGCTCTTCTGCTGCTGTAGCCCATCTGCATGAAGGTCTGATGTGTTGCGGTTTCAGAGATGCTCTTCTGTAGATAGATAGATACTTTATTGATCCTGCAAGGGAAGTTATTGTGTAACAGCAGCGAGAAAAATACAATCTACAGTAACTAAACATCAAAGTGAGAGTGCCAATGATGAGTACTAAACTATACATATAGAAATAAAAATAGATAAAAAATAAAAACATTTTAAAAAAGTACTTACAAGAGAGTAGTGCAAACCGCATTGATAAATAATATAATGTGTGATATATACACTATAAATCAGAGTATGTACAAAAATAATCCAGAGGATAGCAGCAAGAGGATATAATACAAAATTTGTGTGTTGGATCTAATGTCCTGACAGGTGTGTTCACCTGTCACAGAAAGAAGAGTTATTATACAGTTTTATGGAGAACGGTAGGAATGATTTCCTGAAGCGTTCCTTATGGCAGCGAGGTTGAATCAGTCTGAGGGAGAAGGAGCTCTGCTGCCTCAGCAGTGTGGAGTGGAGTGGGTGAGATGGATTGTCCCTCCTGTCCCTCACTGACTCAAACGTCTCCAAATTCTGCCCAATGATGGTTCCAGCCTTGCGAATCAGTTTGTTGATCCTGCTGGCATCTCTGGCACTGATGCCCCCCCCCCCCCAGCAGACAACAGCAAAGTAGATGGTACTTGCAGTCACAGACTGGTAGAAGATCTCCAACATCTTGCTCAAGCTTCCTTAAAAAGTAGATGTCTGCTCATCCCCTTCCTATACACAGCATCACTGTTGGTCCTCCAGTCCAGTCTGTCATTCAGGTGAGCGCCCAGGTACCTGTAGCTGTCCACCATTTCCCCATCCTCTCCTCCTATTTTATTCCTCCTCTGTATACCTTAGTTGCAGCAAGTGGTTATTTGAGTTACTGTTGCCTTCCTTTGAACTGACAGCAGTCTGGTCATTCTCCCCTGACCTCTGACATCAGCGGTGTACTTTCACCCGGAGAACTTCCGCTCATATAGATATTTTCTCTATTTCAGATCATTCTCTGTAAACCCTAGAGACGATTGTCTGGGAAAATCCTAGTAGATCAGCATTTTCTGAAACACCACGTTCACTCACCTTTCTTCCTGATGCTCAGTTTGAACTTCAGCAGGATGCCCTGACCATGTCTGCATGCCTAAATGCTTTGATTTGCTGACCCACTGATTGACCGATTAGATGTTTACATTAAGAAGCAGATGAGCAGGTGTACCTAATAAAGTGGCTGCTGAATGTATGAGTCGTGTCTTTGCTAGACTATACAGTAGATGGTGCTATGTTCTCAGAGTGCATATTTTTTCTTTGTCTGGTTTCTGATGGATAAAGTTTCACAAGGATCATTTTGCTTTCTCCATTTCAGCAGTTTTGCAAAGAGACAAATCCCTCACATCCCAGTTTTCTATCTGAACATTTTTCCCTCGGCATTAGGCCCGGTAGTCTTTCCAAAGTCAGGAAGGTTTTGATAAAAATAACAAACTATTTAATGTCTAAGTCTTAAAAGAGTGGTGAAAGGGTTTTATTCACTGGCCACAGAGTAGAAGTGATTGAGTGACTTTCACGCGTGTGAAAAAGGGTTTGATTATGTTCAGTCTTTTGCACGGGTAAACTTTAATAATTCTAAAAAAGAAACAAACAACTGTGGAGGCCCTTTCACAAATGTAGCAAAGTGACACTAAATCTATCAAATTTATTCAGCACAGCTCAACACCATGGAACACACGGCCCTTAACTACTGTAATTTTAGCACTGCAGTTTCATAAACACAAACAAGTTGCGACACTTTGACATTTATCAAGATAATTTGATTATTTGCAGTTATGGTGCGTCTTCGTTACACGAAGGGCTTTTGCATCAAAGCGGTTGAAAACAGCAGGAGGCTGACGTCAGTCCCGTGCTCTTCACTCTTGTAGAGGTCGGTCTGTGCGGCAGAGAGCGAGCAGAAAGATGGGACCGACGACGATGGAAGTGAAGAGAGCGAGGAAGATGAAGGCTGTCCTGAAGATAGTGGGAAGGATGAGAAGAGGACGGAGTTACAAAAGTGGGAGAAAATTCCGATCGCAGTTTTAAGCTTTGTGTATCATTTAACCATAAAGCAATTGTAGTCTACAGTATGAGGAGAAATGAAGGTTGAAGTGTGGGGAGGTTTCAAACTGTGCAGACTAATGACCACTGCAGACTAATTATATGTTCAAAAAAAGTCAAAAGATGGGTGAGAGATATGGATCGTGAAAGGAAGGAGGCCCACAGTTCTGTGCTCACATGGCCTCTTGAAGATTTTAAGATTTTTATTGTTTTGGTTGACCTCCAAAAATAATTTTCACACCTAATATAAGACTAATATAATTAAAAAATATATTTAAACCAATATATAAAAATATAGAGTATTTTATTAGTGTAGTATTTTCCTTCATGCACTTCAGTATGTAAATGTCACAGTCCTGGATCTTTGATCCAGCATTTTGAGTTTTGACTTTTTTCTGTTCATCATTTAAATATTTCCCGTTTGATTCTTGTTTGTTTTCCTTCGTTTCGCTCTTAGTTCAAGTTTCTTTTTGTGTTAGTTTATTTTCCTCCTCAGTGTTCCCCGGTTCTTTGTCTCTTGTGCTCTGTATTTAGATTTACTTCCCCCCTTGTTGTGTTCAAACTTTGTTCACCTGTGACTGTGTTAACATCCCCTGATCAGGTGTTTCTTTTACTGTATATATAGGTTTAGTCCCGCTCTCTGGGTTTTATATTTGATATTATGGTCTTTTTGGATTTTTTTTCTCATGGACTGTGCCCTGCATTTGGGTACTCACCTCAGACACACTCCATATCTTGTCAATAATATGCTTTAATGATTGTCATTACTCACAGTTCGATATGGTTTTGTTTTTCCTGTAGGAATACTGGAGACCCAGCCTCAGCCATTTTCGTGATCTTCTGCTCTTCTTTGCCCTTGTTTGGGTTAAAAATGACAGAGGACCAAAACTGCCTAAATAATCCTAAATAAAAAAATTTAATTGAAAAAGAAAAATCCCATTAAATAAAGCAAAAATAAATTTAATCAATAAGTAAACGCTAAAATGTGATGTAAATTTTAAAATAGTGTTTATTTGTTTCTTTGGTTGTTTGCTTATGTGCATAAGTATTTATTATTTCATTTATTTATCTACACTGACTGATTTATCTGCTTATTTGCTTCAGTTGTTTGATGTTGGCAGTTTTTGTCCTCCATAAGATACTGACACATCTGACTTATGATAATCCTGACAGCTTTCCCATTTTATTGTTTTAATTTTTAAACAAGAACAATTGTTCACACCTCACATCCCCCCCCCAAACTCTTATTGTGCCAACTTACATTTATTTTGGATTTTGTGGTTTTCAATTAACAAAATTATTTTTAAACATTTTGAAAACAGCAAAAATATACATACATTTTTTAAAAAAAGATCTAACTCTATATATTCTTTAGTATTTCAGTGTAATTGTAATGAACATTAGGGGACATCACATGATGACAGGAAATAAGCTGCTGTATTTAACCCAAAATTAGACAACAAAATAAGAACTTTATCTTAGCTTTAATTCTGTCCATGTTGTGTTTATTTTTATATTTAAATGACTGGAAATTTGCGATTACCACTGAAGTAAATTCTGCACTGTTTTCGCAAATGGACTTCAACAGTAGGGTGTTCCTTTAATAACCTCCTGAGACCCTGTGTCTGTATGTGGTGATATGACGTTCTGGCTTTTCTGCCCCTTATACTTCATTTTGCTCAGAAAGTGTGTTATCTTTGTTAACTGATGATGACTTTTTGCGTTATGCTGTAGAATAAACCCACTCTGGTTTGTTCGTGGCCCTGTGAACATTTGACATGTGTACCACTAGATGGCAGCACAGTTTTTCATTGGAGTTCTAGGAGTTTCCTGCAGTCAGAGGAAGTTTGCAAACACTGACAAACAGAAAACTGCTACTGTTATTGTACGTAGCAATCCAAACAACTGTTTCTCAGAAAAAAGTACAAGTATGGCAAAGTGAATATTTAAATTTACATGAAAAAATGTTGTCCTCCATTCAGCGGTTCTAACAAATCAGGCACTGCATGGTTTGCAACACTCAGAATCATGCTGCTGGTAAACTCACATTGTCTATCACGGTCTATTGTTACTTTCAGATGTAAAGGTCAAATTGTTCAGGTGGTTTGAAAGCTTCTTCGAGTGCGGCTGCAAAAGCCATCAATGAAACTGGTTCCTTAAGAGGGCCACCTCCAGAAAAGAACATTAAGAACTTGAGTTCATCGGAGTTAACAGCTTCAGAAAATCCCCATCATCAATCGGGCATGTAAGATTAGAGAGTTAGGCCTCAAGCTCCATCTATCCATCCATTTCCTGCTGCTGTTAGGAGGAGACTGTGTGAATCAGGCCTTCATGGTGGAACTGCTGCCAAGAAACCACTATTGAGGGAGTCCAAGACACACAAATAATTGGACATTAGAACAGCAGAAATCTGGACTTTGTTCTAATGAGTCCAATCCTACATCCAGGTGGGCTGACCTCCACAATAACTAACAGATGGGAGCTCCATCAAAATCCATCCATCCATCCATTCTCTTCCACTTATCGTTTTTCAGAGTCACGGGGGGCTGGAGCCTATCCCAGCTGTCATAGGGCAAGAGGCAGGGTACATCCTGTACAGGGCCAACACAGAGAGACAGACAACCATTCACAACCTAACCTCACTAACTGCATGTCTTTGGACTGTGGGAGGAAACTGGAGAAAACCCACGCAGACACGGGGAGAACATGCAAGCCCCACACAGAAAGGCCTGGGCCAAGGTGGACTCAAACCCAAACCTTGCTATGAGACAACAGTGCTAACCACTGCTCCACCCTCTGTATCAAATTTGAAAAGATAAGTCATTTTAGGTGGCAAGCTCTCTGAGTTGAGAGAATCAACAATATTTAAGACATTTTTCTACAACTTTTTTTGGGAACATCTCAGTGTGCCCCCCCCCCCAAAAAAAAGAGCTGGGGGAAGTTGCTAGGTAGAGAGAGGTCTGGACATCTTGGCTTAGACTGCTGCCCCCCATGACCTGGACCTAGAAGAGCAGCAGTAGATGATGAATATTGTGATACATGTATGTCACCAATTTTATGCCTGTACTAATTAAGAATAGCTATGTTACCTCAGGCAGGCCATCCACCAAATGGTAGGGCTGCCAATTATTGCAAGAATTATAATAATAATAATAATAATAAAAATATTATTTTGGCCAATAATTCTAATCTAACTTATTAGCATGATTACCCATGAACTAAACCAGCATTTATTTAACTAAAAAAATAACATATCTTTTAATGGAGGATTCCCCTGAACTTAATGAATTTAATTCACATAAACCCTAAAGTCTGTTATGCGAAGGCAATCGCTGGTCCCTGCCAGCTTGCATCCACTGCTGGATGCCTGTCTTGGAACATAAGACCAATGAGAGACCCAGGTGGCAGTGGACTCTCAGAGTAGCCTCACAGATATGCATGGAGAGCCTTCAGCCAAAAGTGAACCAGGTGAGACCTTCACTGATTCAGAGATAAAGGTAGCCGGAGGGAAGTTTCACATATGGGAACCTTTCACACGTTTTACTTCTACTAGACAGATCTTATTGACAAAAGACTCTTTCTCCATCATCCTGGGTTGAACTGAACTAAACAGCGAGTGAGGTTGGGCTTTTAAGGAGGTGTGAAATTATTTACAAGAACATAAAGGGAAGGGGTGAGCTTGACTTATAAGAATAAACAAGAGCTTTGTTACAAATATTACTGCAAAAATAATAATTTTAGCACAATTTGTTTCCTCTACTAAACAGGGAAAATATGCATTTTCCAACCAGTTGGTGAGTGGTTGTTGGAGGTTGCTGGGTGAAATCAGTCACAAAGAGGATGCTGCACCAAACACCTCCTTGCAGTTTTGTTGGTTGCTAGCAGACTGCCCTCGCCACGAAGTGGGGAAACTGAAAGAAGAACACGAACATGAAACAGAACATTTGTCTTCAAAGTTAAGGTTGTGCCTTTCTATCGCAGCGGACGCATGTGAAAACACAACGCTTTCACTTCCAGTCAGTAGTTGGCAGGTATTCGTAGACAAGTTTGCGTCTTCCATGCAAACTATGGGAGACCACAAAAACCCGCTAGCAACCAAAGCAATCACAAGGAGGTTTCTGATGCAGCACCATACACTTCTTTGCAACCAATTTCACCCAGCAACTGCCAGCAACCGCTCACCAGCTGCTCAGGGAATATACATTTTTCCCTAGCAGCCTGTGGTTGCCAGGAGGTTGTCAACTGGTCTCGAAGCTGCTTTAACGTGCCTACAGTTGCCGCTCCTCTCTCAGCAAGCCACTTTGCAACCCACCTCTACCCCAGCTCCGCTTTTTATGCTGTATCTGGCCTGATGCCATATCTGTTGTCACCGATGCTCTGTGCTGTGGTCTTGCTGATGCTCTCCTCTCATTATGTGAAAGCACGTGGAAGGTCCCAAAACAGAGCGGTACCTGCAGATATAAATGCCTATAAATTCAATTTGTCATGATTGACACTCATACTTCAACAACAGGTGTTCAATTTGCATCTCTACAGCACCTGTGGCACCTGCTACTGATTGAATATTATCTGATAACAACTCTTACTGTGAGCCTGCATTAAATTTAATTCCCCTGAGCTCAAATAATTCAGCTAATTAGCCAGAAGAAGTGAAAGCAACTGCATGCGGATGCAGCTTTTAAGAAGCAGCAGTGTTAGCAGCGGGGAGAGAAAGCCAGTCCCTAAACAGCAACACAACCTGAGTCATCAAGACCCGACTAATTGTCCTCGCTGTCCTCCTTCCTTATTGATTTCCCTTTTATTAGTGTGTGTGAGATCAATAAAACGAATTATAAACAGGGCGCGGACACGCGTACACACAAACACGCACGCACACAGCTTAACTTTATAAGACCACAACTCACTCTAATTGCGCTCCTCTCTCTCGCTCTCCCTCTTTCTAACAAGGCTGGATGTCTCTCACCCACCGCCCACGCAGCCTTCTCATCCATAAAACAAGAGTCTCCCTCACTGATTTGCTTCTAATTTATTCCACCATCTCCTCGCTGTTCCACAGGTAACAGATGACGGGGAGCAGACAGATGTTGAGAGAGTCTCAAACAAGCTGTTTAACTCTCTGCCAACTTTCCGAAGAGAAAGAGGAAAAATAATATCTATAATGTATTTTGGTCTTTACTAACCCCAAACCTGCATGCAAAATAATTTAGCTGGATAGGCTGAAATGACCCGCATCTCACTTTGAGTAGTTTTTCCCCAATGTTGCCAAATATGTAGAAAGAACAGTGTAGGAGAAAATATTCAGATGTTTTAAATACAGTAAAAAGATTAATGCTACACTGGAAAAATGCTGTGATCAACCACATGTTATGGTAAAAATTCATGTGTCAACACCATTTTACCATGTGTGTGTGTGTGTGTGTGTGTGTGTGTGTGTGCATGTGCACATGTGCATGGCTACATATGAGTGTGTGTGTGAACATAACCCAGGACGTGCAGAGTATATAATATATACAATATAATTGGTTGGATACCTATGGCTGACATTAGCCATCAGTTGGGCAAAATTAAAGTCTTTTAATTTGAAACACCGACAGCCCCAGTTCCATAAAAGCTGAGAACATATCGGATGTTTGAACTGAGAAAATTTACCATTTTAAGAAAAATATGAGCTCATTTTGAATTTGATGGCAGCAACGCGTCTCTAAAAAGTTGGGACAGGGCCGTGTTTGCCACTGCGTAGCATCCCCTCTCCTTTTAACAACAGTCTGTAAACATCTGGGAACCGGGGAGAGCAGCTGCTGGACTTTTGGGAGAGGAGCGTTGTCCCGTTCCCGTCTGATAAGAGGATTCTAGCGGCTCAGCAGTCCTGGGTCTGCTTCGCTGTGGTTTGTTTACCGTCATCTTACTGAAATATGAAAAAGATGTTGCCTGAAGGGGAGCATATGTTGCTCTAAAACCTGTGTGCACCTTTCAGCATTGATGGAGCCTTTCCAGATGCGATGTTTATGTAAAGGAGGTGAGTTCCTCTTGTTTGTGGCACCCAGGTGCAAAAAAACGTGCACGTCTTTTAGAGTTCCACCTGCTGCTTTGATGAAGAGGACGGCCGGTTTCGCCGTTCGCTTCGGTCTGAAAGAGGAGGAGCGCAGTTCAGTTTTTCAGCTCGATAAGATCTTACAGCTCGCAGGCCATCAGAGACACTGAAGCTCTGATAACCACCGTTAAGGTTTCTTCATCTGTGGGTCCCCTGCAACTGTGCAGCTGAAGGCCCAGGACGTGAGAAAAAGCAGATGAAGGGAGTTTTGTTCTGTGTTTCTCTTTATCTTTCAAGGGCCCTTTATATTCGTCGGGCCCACGAGGTGAAATCAGCCTGGCCTGTTTCCACACGTCCTCCAGAAACTCCGGAAAGGAACGGCAGATGAAACAGAGCGGTGGATCGTCCCTGAGCTTTTCATCTCGCCACCTGTTCTGCATTTTCAAAAGCTGCTCGAAGCAGGCCAATTTGTCTGGAATTAACAAAGGGAAGAAAGGATGTCTTGCTTACCTCATCCATCGCTGTTCCTGTGATTTGCTGGACCCACACAATAACACCTGCTTATAATCTTCACAGGATGACTGCAGATTATCATGTAAGTTCATCATTTACAGCCAAAAGTGCTCTACATCTGCCACATCCATGCTAAGTGTATTATTGTTACAAATTTAGCTTTTTAGTGCAAAGATGTTTCAGGAGACAGAAGCACTCTGATCTGCTCTCATTTCCCTAAAGAAAGCAGGTTTGTTTTTTTTATTTTTAAATTTCATCTTCTTTTGAATACGTCTTTGTACAAAGGCGATGTAAAAATATGAACTCACATTTTAATAAGCGTTTCAAACAGCTTATGGATTCAAGGTTTCTAGAAAGAACATGCTACATAAAATAAAAAGCTTTTCAAAAGGTTCATCACTAGAGGATTATTTTATCTTACGCTGGCCTTGTATGCAGCTTCATTTCATCCTTTGTGTCAAACAATTTGTTTTGGCGCCTGTCTCTTTAAGGAGTGCCTCCCTAAAAGCTCAATTTCTTCTGATTGGTCAAATTCCAGCAGCCTGACGAGGGGCAACACCCACTTTCTTTGTAGCTAACTGGAGGGGTGGGAGCTTCATTTAATTGATTTCAAAGACTGAACATGTTGTTGACCCTGTAGTTTGGTGCATATAGTGTTTTTGAGACCAGCAATGTTCACAGAGAGGTGGATCTGAATATGAATGATAACAGTTGAGTAAGAAACTCACCAAAAAAAAAAAAAAAAATCAGTTCATTTCAAAGGTTTTTGTTTTCAAATGAAACGAATAACAGAAAATATTTAAATTCCTTCCTCCACAAATAAATGTTGGGTTATTCTTTGATACTCCAGCAACTATATGCAAAATGTTGCAGCAACTAGCTGACAAACTATGAGCCAATCAGATAGCAACACTATCATAATAAAAGCCCAGTTCTTTATGGGCAATTTTATTTTGTCTTTTGTTCTGCCTCTCTCCCTTCAGCCCTTCAGATGACTGCCCCTCCCTGAGCCTGGTTCTGCTGGAGGTTTCTTCCTGTGAAAAGGGAGTTTTTCCTTCCTACTGTTGCCAAGTGCTTGCTCATAGGGGGCCATTTTGACTGTTGGGTTTTCTCTGTAATTAATGTAGGATCTTTATCTTACAATGTAAAGTTCCTCGAGGCGACTGTTTGTTGTGATTTCGTACTATATAAATAAAATTGAATTTAATTAAATTTTATTTTTTTCCTATTTTAAACACACAGCAAGAGTATTACAATTTATACTTATTCTCCCCTGCAGCATTTCAAAAACCCTAATTAAACTGTTTTTTTAAAAAATCTCTCTCTCACACACACACACACACCCACCCACACACAGTTTCGAGTTGTATCCAGGAGACAGGTAGAAATGTGGAGGGTGAATCAGTGAGAGGCAAAGGATGACTCTGTCAAGGTGGCCTGTACTCTGAGGGAGAATAATTATCTGCTTTAATTAAGTACATTAAACTATGTGTGTGCGTCAGTGTGTGTTAAAGGACGATTACGCTTGACCGGAAAAGAAAGCGTGCAAAAAAATATTTGTGTGCATTCGTGTGTGGTGTTTGTGCATGCATTAGTACATGAGAGTGTCCATCCATGTGTGATATCCGAATGTGTTTTCTCTGTGTGTGTGTGCGTGTGTGTGTATGTGTGTGTTTATATGTGGTAATCTGCTGCATTGTCTTTGTGGGCTTCATGATTACAGCAACACAACACTCAACACAGTAAACTTTGCATTGCAATGAGAGCTAATGCGCGGAGAAAATCCCACTTGGAGCCAGATGCAGGAATTCCCGAAATCTTTGGTGCAATGCTGCAGGATCTCACATTAAAGGTGTAGTGAAATATTTTGAATGAATGTCGGCTTCATTGGTGCGTCTGGGTCTTCTATGTGTTTAATGTAATCAAATCTGCCTTTCTAATGCTTTCTCTTGTGTATTTCCAAGATGAAAATAAAGTATTATATCATCTTTTCCTCCTCATCAGCCATATGTCATGTTACATTCTCAGAATTTGGCTGAAGTTCAAACAATATGGTAAAAGTAGTCAGTGTGAGTCATAAGCTCAGGCTTTAGACTGCTATGATATCTCTTCTTACCTTCACCTGCTACAGCCGGAGCACACCCACAATGTTAAGGCAGGACAACTCACAAGGCACTGGGTGCTGCCCCTCAGCTGGCTTCCAGAAGCTGGACAATCAGAAGAAAGTGGTCTTTAATGAAGGGGACCCTTAAAGAGACAGGAGCTGAAAGAGCTTTTGGTTAGAGGATAAAGGTGACTACTAGCCTACTTAAAGGTGCAGTATAGGATAACACTCAACATGATGAAATAAAAAAAAAATTACAAATGATGGGCTATCATCTCTGATGGACAACACTTCCCACTCCCATGCATGACACAGTCACATCAGAGCAGGTCCTTTATCCTGGTGTCTGAAGGAGAGACACCGCAGCACCTTCCTTCCTGCTGTGTTCAGACTATACATTCAACAGCATGCTGTGAAATAACAGCACACCTCATATAAGTAATAAAAGCCATTTTATTACATGGTCTTTTGTCTACCTTTGATATTTTGTTTTTATGTTTTGCTCTCTTTTAAAGCTGTTTTTTTTTTTTAGCATTTATTGTGTTGGTTTTTATGTTGCTATGCTGCTATCTTTTTACTGCTGCAAATCCTCTTGCTATGGGACTAACAAAAAATTATCTTAAAATATCACAAAGCACAGCACCACATTTAGAGAAAACCAATCACAGCACATCAGCACATGCACCTCATACCAGCTGTCAGCATGGTGGTGGAGGGGGTGATGATTTTGGCTTGTTTTGCAGCCACAGGACCTGGACACCTTGCAATCATGTAGGTGACCATGAACTTTTCTGTATACCAAAGTATTCCAGAGTCAGATCTGAGGCCATCTGTCTGACAACTAAAACCTGGCTAATAAAGGACAATGATCCCAAGCACAGCAGCAAATTTAAAACAGAATCACTGGAAAAAAAAAAATTTAAGTGCTGCAATGGAGCAGTCAAAGTCCAGACCTCAACTCAAAAAAGCTGACTTCAGTTGCGTGTAAATGTTGCTTTCGGTCTTGCAGTCATCTGTACACACAAGAATACGAATGTTAACTTCATAGGTTTTATTGATACTTTCTGAACAGAAACACTGAAAAAAATCTGTGAATTTTCACAGGTGATACAGCCTCACTTACAAATGTGTCAATACTCAATCGGCATTTGGTACAAATATATAAACTCCTCGTGCATTTTCTGCTCAGAAAATGTTATATTCTAAACATTGCAGCAGTCACAAAAACATTGAAGACAAGAAAAACATTAAAAAACCAGAAATTAACAATTAAAGCATCACAGCTGATTATCGTTGCTGAAATCACAAAATCAAAAATGCATGAAAACAAGAAAAATGTAACTTACTTTTTTAAAAAAAAAAAAAATGATGGTGTAGTTTTTCCAATTTTTAATTAAAACAAACACATGTGATTTATATTTTACATAACTAATGCACAGTCTGGGGTCAGCTGCTGAAAATGCAACTGAAACATATTTTCATCATCTAAAAATAAAATATAAATTTTGAAAATATTTATAATCATTCTCGGGATGTCCAAAAGGAATTTGGTAAGTTGCACAAATGAATAAAAACACATTTCACCTATATTGTCATCAAAAGTCTTAATGAATCAAATAATTTATATTTGCAGCCATACTACATGTTGAAAACCAAATTTACTAATCCATGCTACAGTAGCTAGCCAGCAAGCTAATGCTATCTTTTGACATGTCTGCCTGCTAAGTCCATCTTTTTAAAAAGGCCAAAACAACTGAGCTGTCATCATTGGCTTCAAAGGCTTTTTCTTTTAAAATTAGTGTAGCAGTAGTAGTGTTAGTGGCTCTTTATATATATATATATATATATATATATATATATATATATATATATATATATATATATATATATATATATATATATATATATAGTTCATGGTGTTTAAACTTTTATTGAGAACGATTTGTGCCTCATCCTACCCCGTCCTTTCCTACAGAGCTATGCTTGCCCAAACAGCTAGCCACCAGATAGCACACCATCATGTCAACTAGTGCTGTAGTTTATAATTATTTTTCTTTACAAACACTTCAGTTAGAACATGGTATATTACCTTAGATGGCACCTAGCTAGCTAACGGTCTGGTTTCTTCTAATTCTGGTAAACATCTCCAAAAAAACTTCTTTTTCATGGATGTCTGGATATTAGAATCAATGGAAGAAAATGGTTAGATAGATGGATGGACTACATCACCTGGGAAAACAGCCACACTGAGTACTGGAGCTGAAATAATTTATACATTTTACACTTTCTTGTTAAAAGTATTTCATGATAATAAACTTGGCAATAAATTTTATACAGTTAGAAAGCTGGTTTAATTCCTTTTAAATGGTGCCACATTTGCTAAAGAAAATGCATTTGGTGGGTTGAGCAGCAGAGTTGTCTGGAAACTTGTTTCCGCAACTAGGAAAGAAAACAAAAAACAAAATCACCATCCATAACTCGAAATTTTGAGTTAAGTATCTCAAAAGTTTGAGTTAATAACTTGAAATTTCAAGTCAGTGCTGCCAATTAGGGAGCTCCGTGAAAGAGGTAATTTCCTTGTGACCCAGAAGCAGAACGCATGCACACTTAAAATCGGGTAGTGACGGTATCAGTGAGCTAGCAGTGTATAGCAAACATGAGCAAACTGTCATCAGCGCTTTAACCTTTGAATGCCTTCTAGTGAAAAAAAAAGCTGCATTAAAGGTAAGGAAACAATCTTTTCATGCAAATCTGTTGGACAGCTGATGCCTTCAGCCTCCTGCTTTCAGTTATCAAGGAGATGATGTACCATCACAGAGCTTCCTGATTGGCAGAACTAACTCAAAATTTTGCGTTCTGAATTTTGAGATATGGACGGCGTTTTTTTAAATTTTTTTTAGTGTTGGAAACAAGGTTCCATAGAGTTGAGGATGTGGGTTGCACCCATGAGAAACTTGCCAAATCTTCTCTGCCAATGCCAAACAGCTTATTCTGCTACTGACTTTTCTGTGGTGGTGTTTATTGGATTGGATGATTGAAGTCTGAAGAAACAAGATATATTGGCAATTTAACAATTTAATCATTTAACACACAGGGGCCTTTCTTGCATGTGGAAGAACCATATACAACCACAACAGCCTGGCACCACCAACCACTGTCATCCACTGCTGTGGGATGGCATCCCATTCTTCAACCGGCATTTCTCACAAGTCAGCCAACGTGGTTGTGTTGGTCACTCTGGCACCAACAGCACATCCAAGCTGATCAGTGGGGTTGAGGTCAGGACTGCAGGCAGGGTGTTCCATCCTCTCCACTCATAAGGAGGTAGTCTCTGATAAACCCCGCTCTGTGGGGGCAAGCACTGTCATTCTTGTAGGACAGAATTCAGACCCAGATTGTGCAGATATGGGATTGCCACTGGTTGCAGAATCGCATCTTACCTGCATTGAGATGACAATGATGACAAGCCTGATTGCCAGCACCTGGAGTACCAATAGCAAAATAAGCTTTCTGGCATTGGCAGAGATTTGGCAAGTTTTTCACAGGCACAACCCACATACTCAACTCTGCTGCTCAACTCACAGATGCATTTGTGGCACCATTTAAGGGGAAATAAACAGGCTTTCCAACAGTATAAGATTTATTGCCAAGAAGCACTGTTACAACAAAGAAATAATCCACAAAATTTCTTTAATTTTTGTGCTAAGTTCATTTTCATGATATGCCCCAATTAGACAGGCACAGAGACATGTTGGTGACACCTTTGAAGCCACAGGTTTCTAGGAAAAAATGTACATTGCCCAACTCATTGACAAATGGTTGCTGGCAGTCACTAGGTGAAATTGGTCACAAAGAGGTAAACAGTGCATCACCAAAAACCTCCTTGTGATTGCTTTGGTTGCAAGGAAATTGTAGTGGTTGTTTTGCATGGAAGATGCTGGGTTGTCTGCGAACACTCGCCATCTACTCAAGCAGTGTTGAAACTATAAAAATGTGACACAAACCTGAAATTAAGATAATTTGTCTTCAAAATATAAGTTGTGCCTTTGGAAATGTGTTGGTTAGTTCAATAAATATTTTAAAGGTGAGCATTCTCCATTTCTGTTTTGTGTCACACTTTTCACAGTTTCACTACCGCTCTGCAAGTACTTGGCAAGTGTTTACAGACCAGTAGGTGTCTTCCATTGCAAAGTACAGGGGACATGATGCAATCTGCTAGCGACCAAACCAATCTCAAGGGACCAATTTTATCTAGTGACAACCAGCAACTAAATGTTTGCTATGCAAGAGGATTGAATGTTAAACAATCCCACTAAGAATAACTGATTTTAACAGAAGTATAGAAATTACTTGCATTAACAGATGTGCTGCAGCTTTATGACATACAATCCCACGTTGGCATTGGGTAATAGTTTTTGGCAAACTATTCAGTAACAATTTTTGCACTATTTCTCATTAACTTTGATTTGACATTTACCTCTTTTTGTTTCTTTTATACATACACACACACATATATGTGTGTGTGTGTGTATTTATATAAATGCCTGTGAAATGCAGTCAAATAATAAAAAAAAACTGCCCATCTCAAATGGAGGGAAAATCTGCGTATGTATGAAAGTTAAGGTCATAAGCATACTCAGTTCTGTATGAAGGTCAGATCAACATTTAAGTAGATTGAAATGTCACAGTACTGCAGTGTCTGAGGAGTGATGTTGTCCTGAGGGTGAAGCAAGTTAATATACAGTAACAAAAAGAAGGAGGACAGAAGCCTGAAAATGTCATTTACTGAAGCAAAAGAGAAAGCTGAAAAAAAAACCCCAGCATGTAATACTTAAAGCTCTCAAAAGGTGGTCAAAAGGACAAAGTGTGAGGTAGAAAAGAGATGGAGAAGAGCATAGAGAAAGGAAAGCAGAAACAACATAAGAGGTAGAGAGCGCAAGAAAGGGCTAGAAAGAGACAACACGATGCTTAAAAAACACAAAGATCCAGAACCAGAAAGTGGCATTACTACTTCTGCTGTTTAATCAATCAACAACCAATCAGCGCTGCCATGATGCAGATGCTAGAGTCCAAACGAGCGAGCAGAATGTAAACGTCACACCTGGCCGAGGAAAGCCTCGAGATTCTTCACACTGCTCTACAACTACACAGGATAATCTTTCACATCCATTCCAGATATGTTGTGAGTACCACGCTGTCAACACCTTCTGCCCACAAGTCAACGAAACTCCAGAGAGAAATCTCAGAACTGAGTTTCAGTAATTTTACCAGCCATCAAACCTTCTGTTTTCAAACAGCAAAATCTCCATATCCCGTAGGACAGAAAGCTGCACTGCGGAGAGTGTCGAGGCAGTTGACAAGTATAAGTGTGCCGGTGAGGTGTTTCCACCTCTTGGTGATGGGGTTCCTCATCTTATCCAGGCCAAGATGGAGCTCCTGGATCACGTCTCGGTAGCTGTCCCCAACATGGGCAGCCCAGGTCAGCAAGAAGTCATAGGCTGGTTTCCACATAGACTAAAGGATTCAGGGTAGGGGTAAAGGGAAGTGAAAGAAGATGTCGTTTTTTTAGGGACAGAAGGCCAACAGATAGGATCAAGTTTTTCTAGCCATCTTCACACATGTACCACAGCCCTGACTTTGCCTAGGACTTACACAAGGAACAATGCATGTAGGCACAGAAATCTTGAATGCATTTAGAGTGAACTTTAGCTGGTCTTTGTACGTAATAAGGAGCGACAGGTTAAAGAAATTCTGTGTGACTCCTCACCTAAACCACACATAGTATAGCAGCTTCAAGTGTTGCTGTGTGCTATTTTAGAAAGCACAACTGTGTAAAGTGTCTTGACCTCTTTCTTTTGAAATTCTCAGATTTTGACAACTGTTGCCTTTTCTTGAAGAGTTTCTACCCTAGAGAATTTAGGTAGCACAGTGACTTGGGCAAATATACTGTTTGTGACTCAAATGACATTTTGATCTATGGGAATATACGTACTGCAGTTTAGCCCATTTCTTTGGCTTGTCCATCAATATACACCGCTCAAAAAAATGAAGGGCGCACTTAAACAACACAATATAACTCCAAGTAAATCAAACTTCTGTGAAATCAAACTGTGCGAAATGTGTTCGCCAGAGGTAGCATGACTGGGTTAGGTACCGAGATGAGATCATCAGACCCTTTGTGAGACCATATGCTGGTGCGGTTGGCCCTGGGTTTTTCTTAATGCAGGACAATGCTAGACCTCATGTGGCTGGAGTGTGTCAGCAGTTCCTGCAAGATGAAGGCATTGAAGCTATGGACTGGTCCGCCCATTCCCCAGACCTGAATCCGATTCAGCACATCTGGGACATCATGTCTCGCTCCATCCACCAATGTCACGTTGCACCACAGACTGTCCAGGAGTTGGCGGATGCTTTAGTCCAGGTCTGGGAGGAGATCCCTCAGGAGACCATCCGCCACCTCATCGGGAGCATGCCCAGGCATTGTAGGGAGGTCATACAGGCACGTGGAGGCCACACACAATACTGAGCCTTATTTTGACTTGTTTTAAGGACATTACATCAAAGTTGGATCAGCCTGTAGTGTGTTTTTCCAATTTAATTTTGTGTGTGACTCTAAATCCAGGCCTCCATTGGTTAATAAATTTGATTTCCATTGATGATTTTTGTGTGATTTTGTTGTTAGCACATTCAACTTTGTACAGAACAAAGTATTCAATGAGAATATTTCATTCATTCAGATCTAGGATGTGTTATTTGAGTGTTCCCTTTATTTTTTTGAGCAGTGTAGTTGGTGGCTACATGCATAATGGATGCAATTATACACAACTCAGTCAAATCTAAATGCACAGACATTATATGCATATTTTAATACATAATTCACACAGCATACAAATTGTGAATAAATGTCAACAATTCCATAGAGAAATTGTATAAATGAAAAACAAAGGTAAATGTTTTCTTTGGTAGTAAAGTAATTCATTTGTTGTTGTTGGTGCACGTCAAAGAGAAACTCCTAAACTCAGCAAACTTTTACTGGTACTACTTTGTCAAAAACACAGAAAAACAGGTTGCCGCACAGTGTGCTAACTTATTGACTTCATTGCACACAACATTACCAGTGGTACGTCAAAGCTCGAACCTGACTAAAGATCTCCCACCTCATTATCCAGTAGACCATTCTTGTCTCGATGTGGAGCCTCATAAGCCTCCATTTGCTGCTTGGAGACTCGAGCCAGTTTCTCAGCCAGCTCCCTCCACCGAGACGCCACCTCAACTGCTGTAGTCAACAAGACAAAATCCAGGACCAACCTGGCAACCAGACCCTGGCAGTCCATCTTCAACAATGCCTGATGGGTTAAAGAAATGGTCAGTCAACATAAGTAAGAAGTTAAGAAAGTCTTTTAATGTCAACATGGACGTGATTGGAAGAAAGCATCAATTGACAGTCACTATACTGTATATGCAAAAATTTATGTGGGAAAAGAATGGAAATGAAAATTTAAATCCAGATTTTCTAGTCATGAAAGTGTTGTTTTGGTAATGATGAATTCAAACCCCTCTTCAGCATTGTTTCACTGATTGAAAGAAATGCAGCGCTTGTCAAACAGCAACAGATCTGCCAAATCAAATATTTCATATTGTTTTCCATTTTCAAGGACCCTGTTGGCAGGATACCATTTTTCAGGACCTTGCAAATCATTATTGGAAAAATACAACCTATGTACATGTAAAGTCCAACACAACCTATGTTTATGTACATAGGCATGGTTCGAACTTAAACTATGGTTTAAAATTACTCCCCAAGGTTAGAGGCTACATTTTGGGTTTGTTCCACTGACAATATGGACACATCCAACAGGCAGGAGATTATCTCATTTTTCCTGAGAATACCATGGGATCTACAGGAGCAGTTGGAGGACATTACCTGGTAAAAGGGCATCTGGACTACACTGAATGCTGCTACAAAAACCCAAGTCCCCAAGAATATGTTTAAAAATGTGGATATGACATACAACAAACCTGTGAAAAGCCATAGATTGAATATAAAAGACACACGTAACCACCACCACAACATGGCCCACTGGTTGGAAGGGAGATGAGGGTGGACGTTTCAAAACCAGAAGAATTGCCTCCTGCTGGCCATTAAAAAGGACGTCTCCAATTGACTTTAGTAGAAAGTGTCCAGGTCTATAATGACCTCCATTGTCAAATTTTGCATACATCCTATCAATTTCCGTTTTCCCTTTCCAACACAGTATCCCCTCTTTTCCCTTTGAAACAATACATATCTACAGACTAGTTTTCCACAATGTTTTAGGGAGGTATTGATGTAATGCTGCTCCTTTTGCAGGCCGCTGAATGGTAATGCAATTTAAAGAGAGGTGTTTCTGTAATACTAACAAAGATTTAACCTTCAGGAGGAGTGATTTATTGCAGGGCTGCTATGTTAGACTGCATTCTTTGTTCTTCATTTTAAAAAAATATTTTTTGGTCTTCAACAGCTCAAACAAATGCATTTGTTGAGGACCACGGGGGTGAATCCATCCATTGTCTCACGAGAAAAGAGGGAAAGATAAAAGAAGTCAGAAAAATGTAGAGCAAACACGTTTTGTGGGATTTGTGAGCTGAAGAGTGGAAACAAAGGCTGAAAATAGTTACAGGGCTTCCTGTGTAAATATAATCCGTTACCATCCTCTTAGTAATCCTGTCCCCAAGGGCTGCTGCTGTAAATACATTCTTACTCAGATAACCCGGTTAAATGAGGGTTAAAAAGTATTGAGTTTTAATGAAAGCGGCTGACTGGAAAATTTACTCCAGGCATGATTTTTTTTTGTTTCCTGAAAAGAGGCACGACAGCCACTACGACATTTTCCTTTTTACTGACAAAAAAAAAGTAGTGTGTGCATGTGTGTCTATTTCAAGATAAAGCTCTGGGCATCAAAGTGAGGCACTGTCCTGTGGTGAAACCTTTCAGGTTCTTTGCAGGGAAGGCTTCTTTTTTCTTTGCTGCCAGCCCCAGAAAAAGAACAACCTAGTGGAGACATGTGGTGACATTTAAGGTTTTGTGTCTTCCACTATGACCTAAGTGAACTCTACCAGGGATGCAATACGCATGTTTTTAGTATTTTCACATGAAGATATTTCTGTACAAACTCTAAAATATGCAGAAAAAGCATTAAGTAAAGCACAATCGGGGTGAGCTCTCAAAGGTGAGCTACCATAATTAGTTTAGGTCCAAAAGATGCATTTTACACCAGTTCAGAAGGTGAACTATCCATCCATGCATCCATCCATTCTCAACCTCATCCATTGGTGGGGGCTGGAGCCTATTCCAGCTGTCATAGGAGAACTATGGCTTGAAAAATATGTCTGTCCTGCTCACTGCAACTCAAGGATTCATGGGAACACACAGTCATGTTTAAAGGGCATAACAGGTCAACTGCCCAATAACTCCACAGTATGGTTGTAATGATACTACAGTTTTAATCTCAGCTTTTCTCAGCCTCAGTCTGGGACTTTAAGAGAAACATAACACTTTGTAGACACAAATAACCATGTTGCCCTGTTAAATTAACGCTGTTATTAACATTAGAGATGGGTAGGACTGATAACGTTTGCTGCCTAGTTTCCAAATAAACACTCTAATTTTATTATTATTAGCCATAGGTGTTAGCTGGTACCCACAGAAGATATAAAACATGGATGCAGCTTCTGCGTCGAAAAAATGAACCTATTGCGGAAGTTTCTTAAAGTTGCATTCTATCTGAAGACCACCAGATGGCATTAGCTGTGGTTGCAAAAAAAGGTTCCAATAACTTAAGACAGTTAATGTGGCCATATGACTATTGTTTACGTGTGTGCCAGCCACATTACCATTCATGATAACTGTTTATTACTTCAGTGCTATTGAAACAGGAGCTTTACTGACCTCAGGCCTCTAAAAATTCTTTTGTAAATACCAGATTTAACTAAAGCTGTCAGCAGACTGAAGAAACAACTGGCTTCACTTTATGTCCAAAAAAAAAACTCTGTATTGTTTTCAAGAGATATGAACTACAGCTGAACTGAAGCTGGGCTGTACTTCGTGTAATACCAGTTTGTACCACAAGGTGAAGTGAGGTAAGTCACAGAGAACAACTTCTAAAGCTGAAAAGAGCTAAAAAGAAATACTGAAAGGTAAACAGAGGCACACACTGGTTTCACTGGAGGTGAAAGTTATTATTAAAGCCAGCAGAGGGTAATTACAAAATTACATCACATACCCCACAAAAACTCAAATTTTAAAGAGGATACTTGAGGCACTGTCTTGAACAAAACTAAACTGCTGCATTTTTAGACATCTGTGATCACATGTCTGCCTCATATTGGAAAATGATTTCAAGTTTTGTGCTGTTGTGCAAGTCATTTCAGGGAAAACAGCTTTGTGATTGAACAGTATGTGACCAAAAAGAACAAAAAAAATGCTTCTGTTCCTTACGAGAAAACCTCTAGCACTAGAGCACCGAGTAAATTTAATAAAGCTTTTTCTACTAATTCAGCTCTCTGTCAGTCAGCTGCAGCTTCAAAGCTTCACACATATAAACGCACCCACAGACACCCGCACAGTCTCCAGCCACCAAAACACTCCAGTCTGAATCAAAAAGATCACATTTCTTTCTCATTCTCTCCCTGTCACTCACATTCAGATTCAAGATAAGCAGCAGCCTGCTGCCACATTATCTGACTTGCACTCATGCTGCTGTAAGACTGAAGCACTGACGTTATGTGATACTCACAATAAATTACCAAAGCATCACGACAGGAGGGGCAAATTTCTGCCATGCAGTTTCCTCTCTAATTTACTGACAGTCACAATAAAAGCAGCATATTACAGCCGATTAACTGATAATCTAAACTATCTTCATACATGACTGATTTTTTTTTTTTTAACAAAAACAAAGCTGTGATTGGCCAACTTACTCTCACATTGTGGTCTCGTGTGTTTCTCTGTTATACACAAGTTGCATTTTGGTGCTGGTGCTGCAATATTGGCTGTTGCGAGATAACATTTTACAGATGTACGAAGTCTGCGCTGAGAGGCTGGAGGGGTGGTGGAGTCGCAGGTTTATCAGCGATAAGCTTGTGGTTTGCATCCCGTTTGGACCTTTGCGTTTTGCTTTTCTTCTACTTGCAGATTTGTTTAATTTTCCTGTTGCTTTCACCCAATGGCTCGCTTTAATGACTTGGTTAGGCCGAGGAAAACATCGTAGCTTGGATTAAAACATGCCTCTGGACAAGAGTAGTCCCATCTCACCAGTTCCATTACCCGGAACTTTGAAAACATGACGTAATTTGATGTCCTGGAAATAAGCTCAAGCTGGAGGTGGCTGGAGCCTGTCCCAGGTATTATAAGGTGAGAAGCAGTCAATCTGTCACAGAGTTACACATAGAGACAGAAAACCACTCACATCTATGGCCAAAAAACCTAACATGCATGTCTTTGGACTTGTGGGAGGAAGCCAGAGTACCCAGAGAGAGCCCACGCAGCAATGGGGAGAACATGTAAACCATAAACACAGAAAGGCCCAAGCCAACTGAGGGATTTGAAGCCAGCACCTTTTTGCTGTGAGGTGACTATGCAAACCACTGTACAGCCTTCATAGATGGTTGGTACTTTACAGCAAGCCTTAATAGTAACACAATTTCATTAAAAATGCTCCATAAGGCACCGACAGCGACAGCACAAACACAACCGGCTACCAGCCTGTGTCCGCCACACTGCCAACTCCTGTATCCAGATAGATGAGTTATAAAAATAATTCACCCCGTGTACACTTCTTATGAAGGGGGAAACTTTCCATAGAGGCCAAAACTGTTTTTTGTAGAAGGCTGTAAACATGTTTATTTCTGCTGTAAAGCAGGAGTGTTGGCTTCAATGCTTCAAATGCTCTTATATTTTAAAAAACAAACAAACAAATATGTCTTTCTTTGCAGGAGACGGCGTGGCTGGGCCACTATTATATGTGGAAAAAACACGACCAGTTTTGATGCTTCGAGCATGTTTGCTGGGTATTTATAGAGATTAATGGATTGGTCATCAATGAAAACTCTTAGCTGTGGACAACAAACAGTTACTGTCACCATTAAAACCTTTAATTACAGCTCAGTGCAAGCAAACAATGTATTTGAATCACACCTCACAGAAAATACAACAAAATGCAACTGCCTGTTACCACCCCGAAAATGACTGTCCCAAAGAAAATAAATGGCATCAAATTACACAAAATATGTAAAAAGAAAAATGAACAAAGCTTCTTGGAGCCTCCTTTTGTCTTTCTGTGTAATGATATCAGTTAAAAGTCTTAAAAGTCCAAGCCGGAAAAAAAAGCCTCAAATGGGCTGATGTCACATTGGTTTTTAATTCAATATACGAGCATGTTTACAGCATGTAATTTATGCGTCTGTAACTGCTGATAAAAACTGTCAGTTTTATTGCGATCGTATTGCACAGAGGAGCGGAAAACAGAAGAATTGATGAGACGAGGAGCTGCAGGAGCTTCAGTTCCACTCAGATGAAACCTTAAACCTCTGCCATGTAATCAGGGTAAAGTAAAACCTCTCACAGTGCTGCTGCTGGAAAGTGGTTTACATTGAAAACCACTGAACTAATTCATTATTCATTTCTTACCAGTAATTGTTAATAATTGATATCAAATGCTAGAGGGCGGCCCAGAGGCTTCATTTTACAGGTCTTATAGCTTTCTGTAATTTCTGACATGTAACTCTACAGTGTTAATATAATTGGTACTACAACTACTACTACTACTACTACTTTATTTTCCTTTATTTAAATCCCATTAAACACTAATCTCGGTCCAGGTCCTGTTAATTGGGTAATCATTATTATTATTATTATTATTTCTTAGAAATTACTGTTGTAAACAGCTACAAAAATTTAAACAAACAGGTTAATAAAATTCATGCAATTAATAAATAACTGCAGGGCTAATTCTCCCTGCTGGTCTAACCTTTAAGAGAGCACTAAAAAACAATAAATACCAAAGTCCTTAATTTAATTTGGTGAACCCTGCAGAAGTCTTGTTTTTGTTTGTTGTTATAATCGGAGTATCTGAGTTATTTTCCAGCTTGTGCAAAAGCAAAATACTTCATCCTTTAACCTTATAATCCCACAACCATGTAATTCCCAGTAATTACAATAACCTAGTTTAAACTTATATTCCTCCTCTGTCTTTTCTATTATAGATTACAAGTCTGCCATCAAGTTAATTAACCTGAATAACCTACAATGTTCAGGGCAGTCTTTTCAAACCACACTGAGACATTAATTTATTTTCTCTTTAACATCTGCCTGATGAGCACTTTGGCCTTTCACTGTGACGTCCTCCATCTGCTGACTCAGGCTTCACGCAGGTCTCAGCCTAAATATAGTGCCGGTCAAGCCGGGCTGTCCAAACATGTCAGGTGCTGTCTGAAAACGGACGTGATGTAGCTTCTATAAATGTGGGAGAGGTGTGTTGTTTTAAGCCGGAAAGGATTAAAGCAGGGGGCATGACAGAACAGATTTGGTGCTTCATGAGATCATGAGAAAGGCTGGGAGGCCAGTGAGTGCAACAGGCAACTTAAAAGGAATTAAACAATACTGGATTTTTTTGTTTTCTGAAAAAGATAAGTGTCATCCAATTCTCAGATATATACCACATGCTCAGTCTGCACCAGATGGAGGTCAGGGGTCAGCGTCTTGCTCAAGGACACTGTCAGCAGTTGTTTCAGCTCCAGCTGGAGTCATTTACATTTCAGTCCCTTCTGTTTTACTTTTGAGGGTATTTTTTGTTTTCTGGCTTTAATTCTAGTGAATGATGCTACTTTGCATTTTTTTAAAATCTT